>MU185142.1:176860-226231 GCA_016904865.1 Pissodes strobi
TACTGTCCCCTTTGACCACGGATTTTTATGATGTTTATCCCACACATGCTGTGCTATTCCGGATTTAAATTTAGGAGTTATGTTGTGTTTTTTCATTCGTATTTCCAATTATCTTTTTTTATTTCTTCTATGTAGAAGTGGTCACATTCGCAAGGTACCGTAAATAGAGTTCGTGCAGTGTATTTGCGTTCAATTCGTCGTATTCTCTTTGAGAGTTCTTTGACATATAAACTGCTGAGCATCGTTTCGTTTTGTTTAGTTGGTGGTGGCTTGTTATCCATATTTATTTATTTATTTATTTATTTATTCAACGGTCCAGTTGCCCAATATTACAAAATTTAATATCTAAATCTACGTTCACCTAATCTACAATAAAAATATTTCAAAGCAAATGTAGAATTTTGACCACTAACTATATTAAGCTAACATCACATTGACATTACATCAAGACTAAACGAAAAAGAAATAAGTACAACACAGTAAAGTAGAAAGGAAAATTGAGACAAGGCAAGAGAGACAGTGTCACCGGGGTTGATCATCTAAAACAAAATTTAAGGTTTCACCAAAAGACCCATCAAAACATTTAAGATCAGAGGTATACTGATTAGACAATCTTGCTACCATAGGCAAAAACGCGTTAAAGGCAAAGTTAGTTCTATGTGTTGGGTTATGAAAAGAAACCACTTGTCGAGTTCGTCTCGGCTGGACATGAATGTCAATCCTATTTAATTACTGCGAGAATGAAGAATGTTGTAAAAGAGCGACGAATCTTTGTCTGCAAAGTGTCCATGTGCAGGGTCTCCTCAATCAGATGATCACAAAATATTGATAACTGGTCCGGCTTGGTTTTGCTTAAACAATATATGTTTTAAGAATTTGTGTTGAACTCTTTCAGTATGTTGGGTGTTGGACCAATATGAGCCATATTCCAAATGCTGGCGCTCAAAGGAGTAACACAGTAAACGAACAGAATCGATGCTCTGGACGTCCCCAGCACATCTCTTGATGAAGCCCAACATTTAAGGAGCCTTAGAAACTGCCCCAGAAATATGCGGGACTCAAGCAACTATCAAGTGTAATTCCCACGTCTCTATTGTCATGACTCTATAAGGTTATTGTTGATGTAATATTAGTGACCAATACTATTCCTGCTTTTACTGAAGCAAATTTAGTAGCATTTTTGACATTCAAGTTCATACAGTTTTGTTGCAACAGACAATGAGTCTACCCAGATCTGATTGAAGCCTGAGGATATGTAGATCTAACTTTAAGATACAGTTTTAAGTCGTCTGCAAAGAGAAGGAAGAAACTGTGTTGAAAACAAGGTGATATAGCATTTATGCTAAGACGAGCATGTATATTCCTTGAGTTCTTCTGTATTAGCCTCTCTATTTGCTATAAGATCGCTTTTGAGGTTGAATAGTTCTTCTTTCTCCACACCCTCGTCTGTGTTACAAACTTTTCTAGCCCTGTCTAGTCAGAATCTAATCACTTCTTGTTGGATGGCTTGAGAGAGATTAGAAGTAAAGTTTAGATATTGACCTGTATGCGTTGGTTCTCTATATACTGTTATTGTTATTTGTCCATTTATTTTTCTGGTCAATAGTCCAGGAGTAAGAAGATTATCTTCTGACATCTTCTCCATTGTAAATTTGGTTGGCCTTAGGGTATTAAAATGGATAAGAAACTGATTTAGATGTTGTTCCTCATGGTTCTAGATAATAAATATATCACTCACAACAATTACGGCTTTAATTGCCTCACGCTAGAATCAACAAATGTAGCTATCGACAGATGCAGATGAAAGTGGTCATCCTATAGGTAGACCATCTTTCTGAAAGAAAAATCTCTATTTTTCATGGAAGTAGGAATTATTCGGGCAACATCTTGACATTTCCACTGTGTCACCGACTGAGTGTTGTACTCTCGCTTAATGTAGCGTAACCTTTCAACTTGTTGTCTAAAACCAACCAGGTCAACATCCAGTGCTTTTCACGGTTCACCACAACATATTCATTTTGCTAAAAATGTTACATTGTCTTCCACCTTGAAAAAAAGATTATTTAAAAATATGTAACAAATGCCCTGAATTACTAAGTACTTGCTTTTTGTTAAAAAATCTCTATAGGAAGGTTTGCAATAAAAAATCTTACATTTTTTATCGACGCAAGTAATCATACCAGACGCATTAGCAAATATCTACCTATTTTTAAGACCTACGTCTCGATATGACTTGCGCAATTCTAACGACAGTGTTTAGCTTCGCATTAAAGCGCAAAAATTTAGTGCACAGGTACATAACTGCTAGCTTACTATTCAAGTAAAGTATTTTAATTTTTTTAAATGTGCTTTTCAGACAGAGCTATAAGTTGTCTGCAACACTTTCCATTACCACAAAAAAGTAGGTAGTACTACGGGACTATCAGGTGACATGGTACAGTTAATCGCTTTTTTTTCTCTCTCCGAATGACATTACAATAAATAATAAATTCAATAAAAAATGCATATTTATAAATTATACATAGCTCTTACTCATTAGCAATGCATTCGATTTTTCTAGCATTAATTATGCCTACTCTGATAATTACTCGCCTAAGAATGGGTTCCCTATTTGTTCACATTTATGGCACGTACGTTAACGTGATTAGTCATAATTGCGATATGTGCAATATATCAGATTCCCGGTCATTTTTTATTTTATGTGAACAAGCTTGAAGCCATTTCACTCGTTTTTGCGTTAGAAGAGGCGAGATTGGTCGGTATGGAAATGTGGTATAGTCGGCCGCCTTCATTCTATTTGCAATGATGTTTAAGAATTAGGATTCTTTATGAGGATCGCTTTGGACTAATACTCTCATTTAAAGCATATTTAGTCTAATAGCCATTTCGATATCTGCTCTTTCTCGGAGGCCGAGCAATTTTACAGACCTTCTAAAGTTTTCTCAATACGCTATAAGAATCTTCAAATAATGTTTGTTTAAATTAGTTTGGGTTAATATTAAATTTATTAATATTAACTTAATAAATTTAATAAAGAGATGTAAATTATATTGCAAAAGACAAATCTCTAAAAAATATATCATGATTAATACTCACATTTAAAGCATATTTAGTTTAATAGTCTTTTCGATATCTGCTCTTTCTCGGAGGATGAGCAATTTTAGAGATGTTCTAAACTTTTCTCAATACGCCATTAGTAGCCTTTTCAATGTCTGCTCTTTCTCGGAGACTGAGCAATTTGAGAGGTGTTCTAAAGTATTTATAATGCGCCATAGGAATTTAAAAAAAATGTTTGTTTAAATTAGTTTGGTTTTATTTTAACTTTAATAATATTAACTTAATACATTTAGTAAAGAGGTGTCAACTGTATTTCAAAAGACAAATATCAAAAAAATATATCATGAGTAATACTCTCATTTAAAGCATATTTAGTCTAATAGCCTTTTCGGTATCTGCTCTTTCTGGGAGGCTGAGTAAAAAGTACTTAAAATTACGCAATATACCGTACTTTTTTATTTTGAATTACGTTACTGTTGTTAAAATATTGTAGATTCGCTACTAGCGAAAACGCTACTAATAAGCTAACCATAGTGCTCGCTAGTTTCACAATTTCACTAAATGAATAGTAAATTAACATTTATTTATAGTTTATTTGACATTCTTCTAATTATGTAAAAGATAATGACATTCACTGAATTCTGTATTCTTCGACTAAATAAAATATATTCCTGACTTTTTGTAACATTTTTAACAATGCTTTTACTTGGATGGCAGAAGTTTCTGAGTTTGCTTCCAGGTTGAAAAATAATGTTTCGTTGAGCAAATATGTAATTTACTGGCAGTCTTTAATCGCTCTCCTATTCGGATGAGCATGAGAAAATACCTACAAATTTAATTAACATAGTTATATTAAAGATATCGTACTAAATCTTGGTGCTTCCAAGATCGCGACCAAGACTAAAAAAATGGTGTGCGCTTAAAACCACACGACAGAAGTGAAAACTTTAACAATGCGAGATTATTATTATTATGAAATACATGTACTCTTGTGCCTTTTATATTTTGGAATTACTTGCCACAACTTCAACATTTAAAGTAAAATTTTACCTGAAAACTTCCCATAAAATCGGCAGAAGACGCTGCTTGTCGCTTGGAAAATTTTCCAAATTCTCCGATCCTAGCTCATTTTCGCACCTTCAAGTCGTCTCAAATGAGATTTCATGCAAATGAACCTACTTATTTATATATCTTGACCCTTTTTTCCTGCTTCAAACCTCTTTCAATGAGATTTCAGGCAATTAAATGTATAGATCTACATAATATTTTAACCTTAACGTCATGTCAGAATATTGAAACATATTGCTTCAAATTTTTCACAAAGCATCAAAAGCAAAGCTATCTATTCAGACTTGCAAAATATCTATTCAGACTCGCAAAATTTTTCTGCATGTGCCAATTTAACCTCATTTTCTCGTATTTTCCAATCTCGTACAGAACATTGATACAAAACTTTTTATTAGACGAGATCACGAAGTTTACGAATCTGAGATTGATTTTTTGGAAATTGCTTTACGTTGGCTGGCACGTACGATTCAAGTAGGTTTTTCAAACTGAAATATAAAAAAATCGCAAATTCGGCATTTTCACTTAAATCGATGCGATTTTTTGTTATGTTATACTCATATCCCCTTTTTTAATATAGGGAAGCTTGATTGCTCCAGATTATTCAATTTTCTAGTAATAAAATATTAAGGGATGATGTGTCGTGTGAAACTCGAAGTTTAAATTTTACTTTTACTTTATTTTTAGATTGCTTTATTGTCACATGAAAAATTACGTTTCTAGCCGACAAAGGTCTTAATTCAACTTAATCAAAATATATCATGATTAGAGGAAAACAAGTCTCTAACAGAAAGTCAAAACCTCAGCCAGGAGAGTCAAGATAATGATGACACTTAAGTTAATAGCAAATAAACGCAAGAAAAACATATGGATGCAATAATATAATTGCTTTAGAGAATAGACCAGCACGAAACCAAGCAGTAAATTAAGATGAATAGGTACAATATAATGGCAAACCATAAAAATAAATATAGTAAAACAATGAAGCATTACGAGTCTATAAACGATCCTCATAGTGCTCAGACAATCTATAGTACCCATTGGACAATAATAGCAATCGGCCCTTGATTCTCAACCTTCCAACTGAACCCAGTTGCCATGCTGAGTGGAAGATGCTTAAACACTGCTTAAGCATTATATATTATAAAATTCCTTATCAGGGAACTACCTGGTATGGACAGTTGCAGCGAACGAATTTGTCTGGTAATATAAACTGATAAACTGTATCTCTATCCAGTTCATTATTATCATTATTATACTTCGCGTATGCCAAGCAAATACTCTCTAATAAAAATATGGAGGCTAAGGTCAGAATTCTGTGCTCTATGATTAGTACCCTGCATGGTTCCCTTGGTTTGGCCTGACACATATACCTTAAGGCTCTTTTTTGCATAATAAATAACATATTGAGCAGACATTGGCCTGTGTTCCCCCAAAAACAAATCCCCTACCTCAGGTGAGCATCAATAAGTGCAAAGTAGCACTTCCTAGCACATGATGCATCAAGTTCCCTGTAAATAACGCTTAAAGCATAACAATCCCTGGCCAATTTACTACACAGACCCGTAATATGTGTTTGAATTTTTTTTATCAATATTTAATCCCATGAACTTTGCATTATCCTGCTTCTTCAACAAAATGTTGTTCAACTAGTTATCTGCAACTACACATCCAAAAGTAACATTTGTTTCTTCAAAATTAAAAGATAGCAAGCTTGCGTCACACCACTGTTTGACAATACAGACATCACTAGTAACCATTTCAGTCAATTCTGCATCAGAACCACCACCTCAGAGGATGGCAGCATCATCTGCGAAAAGTGTGAACTTGCCTCTCGTAGGTATACCAGAAATATCAGTAATATACACAAGAAATAATATACTCCCCAACATTGAACCCTGAGGTATACCCGCGTGCACATCTGATTCTCGACACATGTCTCCTCCAAGTGATACCCGTTGTGTCCTCCCGAAAGATAAGACTTAAACCACTCCAGAGATATCCCCCTAAATCTATAATTTTCATGCTTTCGCAACAGTATTCCCGATCAATGCAGTCAAATGCCCACACAACTACCTGCCTACTACCTTATCCTGTATAAAAGGCATAATCATTTCCCAAAAGTCTTCTAATACAGTTTTTGGCGAAGATTCTCGTCATGTAATCGGCTTTTCTAAAACAAAATACTTCTCGATAAAAAAAACCTTAATTTTTTTGCCTAATATCGATGATTTTACATTTTCCCTGAAAAGTCCATTTTCTGGCATTTACAAAGCTAGATGGTTTTTCTCCTAGAAATCTATATTTTTTTCGATTGGTGCGACTTTTTCGGCACAAGAACGATTCAAAATGACCCCTTTTTCAAAAATATATACACCCAAAAAAATACTCGCCCCGTTCCGATTCTCGCCAATTTCAATAGGGTTTGAAAGACTGACAAAAAGTAGGTGTCCAGAACATTTCGTCAACATTCTTGTATTAAAGCGAAATTAAAAAAAAAAATTGGGGTAATAACTCACAAGCGAAAAAGTTAATTGCCAAAAACCCTTTACTGCCGGGGGCCCCCAAGTGTTGCCTAAAACTGGGCCAAATTCCAAATTTTCATTCGCGAAGAATGAGTCAATTTTATTGCTCCACGACGCCGAATTCATCCGAATGAGCGTTAAGTAGCCGAACGTAGACAGCTAACAGCTTTGAGCGTTACATACATAGACATATTTACATAATTTTCTAAAATATAGGAGCATATTTTTCACTGATTTAAAAGATGCTGCTTAATAAAAATTCCTTTTTTAACTAAACTCTTCATCAGTATTTCAAGCCTTCTTGTACTGTTTTATTTTCACGAAAAGTTATCTTAGGACTACTACTACCGAGCTCCGATTAGTAACTGCTAAATGAATCAATGTTTTAAATATCACGCATCTATTAATGACAGATTGACATTGGCTTATTCTAGATACTAATCGGAATTCAAAGTAGTGGTCCTAGAATAATTGTTCCTAGAAATTTAAAGGCAAGAGATGATTATCTTCAAAAAAATTCTAATTTACAGCATTTCGCTTAGAAGGGATGAATTAGTCTTAAGAGCTTTTGGAAACTTCGTGGCCTTATTCAGACATAACAATAGAGAAAGGCCTGACACCTTGCAGTCATATGCATAGATTTTTTTTAATTACTAGAGAAGCTTCTATGTCCTATAGAATTTGATGATTTAGAGCGTATTGTGACTCAATTGTTACAAGAGGTTTTACATTCTTCAGGTTAAAAAACTATTTCAATTTAAAAAGTTATAAAATTACATATGATACATATGCTATAAAACAGTTTCTTTTCTGCTTGCATGTGCTCGTCTGATATTTCAATAACACCTTCCGAAAAAATAGGCCTGCCACAAGTATGCGTCTGATGTAATTTCAACGGTAAATGGACAATGCAAAATTAAATTAAATGATATTATCCACCGATAATTGCAAATAACGATTTTTTTCAGTGATCTATTCCGTGTACAGTCTCGAAGGTCGAAGTGCGAACTATATATACGGGGTGTTGGCCGGACTAGGGCACAGTCAAGTCCAGCTCTCCAGACAAGACACGATCTCACAATGAACGGTTTGGTAAGATTGGTTTTTCTTTTGATATTTTCGGACCACATTTTTTTTAGCATTAAATGTTTCTCAAATTTTTGAATTATGTTTAATTTGTGGGACTATTTTATTCTATAACGGATTTTGAATCAGGACTAATTCTTTGGTTTTAGGCTGTTTAAAAATTTGAAATGCATTTTCACCTGTAAGTTCTGGTCAAAGCCTTTGCAATCTATTCGAATTGTTGAGCCTAATTTTATTTTTTTTAGCTTTAGTGTGACAATTTGAAATCCTTTAATGAAAATTCAAGTCAATTTCGAAAACTTGCAGCATTGGCATATTTTGAGGTGCACTATTAATTCTATTTTGTATTTACATGAGTTAATGCAGCACTCTATTATTTAAAATGTATTGAATCAATTAGTTGTCTAAATATAAGCAACGAACTCTAAGACATAAAAAAATAAATAATAATAAAACTGTTAATTTAAGTCAGTGGACCTATTCTGTTGGTAACGGATCTTAAATTTAGAGTAATTAATTGGTTTTCACTATCTAAATTATCATATACATTATTCATCTTTTCTTGTCAAAGCTCTTTTTTATTTTTTTGAATTGCTTAGCTTAGCTACTAAATTGCTTTTCTTTCATGTTAATACATTTTAATGTCGGTTACTCGGTTTATTTCTCAGTTTTTTTTCACATTCTTAGGCTACGTACACAGAATGCAGAAATCATAATGATTTAATTACAAACAAATTGTTTGCATTCACTTAAAATTTGGGTTAGATTTTTGAACAAATTTTAACAGAGCTTTTCATTGAATCTCAAAGCATTTGAGAATACATATTTACATCAAGTTTGGAGGAGGCGCGGCGTAAAGTCAGTTTCCCAAAGTTTCAACGTCGGTTTTCTTGGCCTCTCCAGCAGAAAAAATAGCAACGAACTCTACACTATATACTGAGCTCTTTTATATAAAACAGTAACTTAGAAGCTTACATATCTTACAATTCTTAAACTAATTTTTGAGATACCTCTGCCTGTTTTTCATAAACTGTCTATTTAAATATTTCCCTTCCATTTTCACTAATATTAACTGTTGTGTACTAAATACACGTTAATATTTTATAAATGTTTTCATTATTTTGCAATTTTCTTTTAATGTTTTTGACGGAAAAATATAAAAATGTGAAATGGTAAATTTTAGACCATTTTAAAATAATTGTTTTTGCGACTCTCAATTAAATTTTGATTAGTTTGAATTAGTTTTTATCCTTTTCAGCGAATAGGTTAGGTAAAAATTTAAATTTTTAGGATATAATTAATGGCGAAATAAGATTTAATATAAAAGTTGATCTATCATCATGTCACTTATTAAAAGCTTTCCAATATAGAATACTAGATTATTTGGAAAAATGGTTTTCCTAATTCTGACATATTAAAATCGATAAACACAGATTATATCAGGTGAAATATTTCCAACATTTTTGGAATATTTAACAGGCATTAACTGACATTAGGTATTTAAATAAAAGTAAACAGTTCTTTAGAAAAAACTGAATAACATTTTTCATTTAAAAAATAATAAATGTAATTCGATTAAATATAAATCGTTTTAATTTTTTTTGCTCTACTTGGAAAAAATGTCCCAATTATAAAATCTTGAACATAGGATGCAAAGTAAATATTTCTGATTAGATTTCGTGAATATTTCGGACAAAATGATCAAAATCACAAAAGTTTTAAGCCGAAAGGATTCATTAGTTGTTAAACTATTTTTAGATTTTTACACTTTAAACTGATCCCCTAATTTAACTTGTTCATATTTTTGGATTAGGCTGGGTCAGTTATATCTAGAAACTAACAGTATCATTGTTTCAGATTATCGCCCTAGCTACCCTTTCCGTCGTCTGCGCACACCCCAGCGGTCTGCTCATCGGTGGACATGGCGGTTACGGCATTGGAGCCGGTTACGGTATTGGAGCCGGTTATGGTCTTGGACATGGAATTGCCCTTGCCGGACCTGTAGAACATGGTGTTTCTGTCGTAGGTGAGTACGTGCACAAAGCTCGTGATAATAGATTCCTTATGAATCCTTAATTGCCTTCTGAAGCAAATTACTAATTTAAAAATAAATATTTCACATATTCTTAAAAAATATCACAATCAAAATTACATCACCTGAATGAAAAATGGTTTTTCGATGCTACTAGTCAACCAAAGCAAACGTTGGGTTATAAAACGATAAAACACTTTCCGTATTCCGTATTTAAATGATGTATTATTTATGTAAATTTTTCTTGTAGGCCCTGCAACTCACGGAGTTTCCGTAGTAGGACCCGCCACTCACGGAGCTTCCGTAGTAGGACCAGCCACTCATGGAGCTGCTCTAGTAGGACCCGTTGCGGGACCAGCCTCCGTAGTAGGACCTAGCGCTGGACCAGTATCCGTTGTTGGGCCTACTGCTGGACACGCCTCTATCATTGGAGCTTCTACTCATGGTGCTGCTATAGTTGGTAAGAATAACTTCAAATTATTTAAAAACACATATATCAGTTTTATGATTTACCTCAAGTTTCAATGAATATAAAATAGAATCACTTCGGTATCAAGTTTTGAAAACTTTAAATTAAAAATTCCAATTTAAAGTGAATATAAACACTTTTCTCCTTTAGACGAAATTTATTTTAACTTTTATGATTAAAAAAGCCGCTTTAAATTTGCTTTTTGCAATGAAAAATTGGCTCTGGGAACAAATAAGATAGTAATAAAGATAGAAAATTAATTAAGATGAAAACAATTATTAGTATAAAGCTTACGAATGCGCTGCGTTACAGTAAAAGCTTTATTTCAAAATATTAGGCAGTGCTTTGAGGTGGAGTGCCAAAGTCTTCCTATAAGAGGAAATCGAAAAACCTAATACATTTTCAAAATATCTTTTATTCAAACAAGACATACGAAAATTAACTAGCAGGAAAAATTATGGATTAGTTATTAAGTTAGATTGAGAATTAAAACGAACTAAATAATTTTAGGACCTGCTGTTGCTGGCCCTGCTTATGGACTTGGACTTGGAATCGGAGGTGGACATTTGGGTAAGTAAATTTCAAAATTTTTAAATAAAATTTATAACATTATAAAAATGGCATAATTTGCAGCTTAAAGACACTTAACTATCACTCTCAAAAATTAATGTAACAATCTAAAATTGTATGCTTGCAAACGCCCTGCTTGATGATAATAATTCCTACTGAGCAACAGTAATATTATTTCAGATACGTTTCGTAATTTAATAAATTTACCGCAAAAGTTTTTTAAATGACAAGAGTTTTTTGCTTATGCTGCTGAACAGTATAACCCATTGTTATTTCACCATTTAGTATCGAAATTCCAGGCCATTTCTATTTATTTGTTAAACTAAATTGCTTCTCAAATGGCTATAATATGTGTAAGTTTCTTAAAATATACTATTTTTTTCAGGAGCCATCGGTGCCGTAGCTCATGGTGTTACTGTTGCCGGACCACCAACCGTCCCAGCCACCATCACTGGACCCGCTGGAACCATCCACGCCGAAGGGCTCTGGGGGCCGACTCTCGCTCATGGTCATGGCGGATATGGCCATTATTAAACCACTAACCAACTTTCTTCTTTTAAAATGCCTTTTGGTAAATAATCCTGAGATAATCCTTAAAGAAGACTCTATGAAACTAAAACGAAGAAACTGGTAACAGTTAATAACGTCACAGAATAAAGGATAACAATGGAAGAACTGCCAAATTGATTGTCTTCTTTGTGGATATATTTCACGAAATTTTTATTGAAGTGGCCTGTCTGATTTTCTTGCTGTGTGACCTCTGTACTGCCTCTGGTTTATTATACATATTGTATATTTTGTACCATATTATTTATAAACAAGCAACTGCGTTCAATAAAGGACTTTATTATATATGTATTTCGTTTTTATTTAACTACTCTAGCATCATGTTTACAGCCAAAATATTTAAAGAAATATCGTTTACAGCAGCTGTCCTTCGTAATGAGATTTCAGAGTAATTGTCTAAAAACTAATAGTTGATAAAAATTTTATTGAAAAAATCGTAAAAAGTTAAAATGTAAACAAAATGATAAGAAACATCACATATTGAGATCAGCACACATAGATCAATAGAGCTAAATCATGCATGTTTCATATTTAATTATAGAATAATAGTAACAAAATTAGTGACCAATGATAAAAAACTAAAAGAGACACAAAGAATAAGTTTTATAGTAACTTTATGTAAACAGTGCATATGTCAAAAGATTTAAATTAAAATGATATATCCTCTTTGAGAAATAATTTTTTTTTATCTTTGGTACCTACAGTTATTTAAAGAGAAACAAAATACATAGTGGCATTTGTTTGAACAAATTTTTACCGATGGATCTATCTTAAATAAAAATATTGGATGTGCAATGTACAGGGTGGCTCGAATTCGTGTCTACCTATGTATGGGGAACTCGAAAACCGTAAGAGATACAGTGTCGGTCAAATTAAGGCAAAATTGCGCATTTAGGTGCCTAACAATATGCCGTTTAGAAAGTTACAAAATTCCGAGTATTTACGGAGACATCCGGAAAAAAACGAAGTTTTGAAAAACCGTTTTATTTTTTTCCTGGGCTTATTTAAAAACGGATTTCAAATCTAATTGCACTTTTGCATTGCCACTTTTTCCGCTCTATCCAATGATGATATCCAGTTTGAAATCCGACGATTCGTCTTTAAGGGATCATCATCAACTTTCTTTTTTTAAATACGAACTTTAATTTTTGTTATCGTTTTTCAGATGGTATTGGCGTTATTAATATGAGGATATGTTTTTATTTTGTTTTTTTTTTATTTTTATTTTTTTTTTATTACTTTTATTTTATATATTTTGCTTTGGCGTGATTTAAAAAAATTTACGGTAGGTAAATTTTCATATTCTATAAAAATATTTTATTTGTTTTTTGTATTAAGTGGCCGTATTAAAAATAAAAAATAGTAAAATTATGGCAGAATATGGCCATGAACTATTACCCAGTACTATTACTAGTTTATTTATAAGCAAAATGCCAATATGTGTTTTTCCATCAAAGTACCTATAGTATCACGTAGTATGATTATAAGATGTTGATGTTCTGTATTAAATAAATTTTTTAATTGGTTAAAAGTTGAGAATATTTTATCTTTGCAATGAGCAATTTGTTTGAGTAATAGTTCATGGCCATATTCTCGTAAGAAATTATTTTAATATTTTTTATTTTTAATACGGTCCAATTTTCCACTTAATACAAAAAACAAAATAAAATATTTTTATAGAATATAAAAGTTTCAAAAGTACCTACCATAAATTATTTAAAATTACGCCAAAGCAAAATATATATTTAAAAAAATAATAATAAAAATTAAAAAAAAAAAAAAAATAAAAACACATAATCATATTAATAACGCCAATACCATCTGAAAAACGATCAAAAAAATTAAAGTTCGTATTTAAAACAAGAAAGTTGATGATGATCCCTTAAAGACGAAACGTCGGATTTCAAACTGGATATCATCATTGGATAGAGCGGAAAAAGTAGCAATATAAAACAAATTTTAAATTCAAATAACTTGCAACTCGTTTATCCGAACATAGATAAGTTATATATATTTGAAAAGAGGAAGATTAGCAGAATTTGAATTTTCAATCATATACAGGGTGTTCCATTTAAAATAACGAAGTTGATAGTGATTTGTTAATTTTCCGATCATCATTTGTTTTTCTTTCTTAAACCATGAAAATCTTCATGAAAAATCCTGCAACTTTCATATAAACTATTTTTTTCTATCTGTAAAAATATAGATTTTAAAGGGGTGCGCAATTGTACGGGAAAACCCTGTACCACAAAAATCAGAATGTAATCCAAAAATTTAAATTACCAAATTGCACTTCTATTTTTTCGGCGGAGTTGTGCGCTATTAGGGAAGCTCGTATGTATTGTAGAGATTTTGAAACTAACGACAAATTTGTAATTTTTTCTGACTGTAAAAGCGCCTTATCAAAGATGTCTACAGTTTTGATAAATAATGATGTTACGAATTATTTAATAAGCGATATTTTGAACATTTTTTGTTGTTCTTTAAAATGTAAAAACAAGCTAATTAGGTTTGTATGGGTTAAAGCGCATGTCAACATTATTGAAAATGAGATTGTGGATAAGGCGGCGAAGGAGTCTACGATTGATGGAAATTTTATAGGTTTTAAGATTCCTTACACAGACTTTACCAGGTTCATAAACGAAAAATTTGATTTTAATTGGCAAATGGGTTATAATGATTCAATAAAGGGAACAAAATACAAAACAATTTCCCCATACTGAAATCTAGTACTTGGTTTAAAAAAGAATGTAATAAAAAACTTATTAGTACTATTTCGCGACTTAGAACCTTTCATGCCTTGTATCCGAAACATATGAAGAAAATATGAATTAAAGATGATGAATTATGTGAATGCGGAGAAATAGGAGACCTTGACCATATTTTTTTAGAATGTAATAAATATGAAGGTCAACGAATAACAATGTATAGCGGACTAAAAACGATAGTCCAATTTCCAGTAAATTTTAACCACCTAGTATCTCTAAATGACATTTCGGTATATAAGTTAAGCTTTACTAAGGAGGCTAAACTTTTGTTTTAGATAAAGGAAAATATTTGTAAATATATTTATGTATATGTATGAAATGAGGAAAAAAAAAATAAAAAAAGAGAAAATTACAAAAAAGAGAAAAAAAAATATAAAATTAAAAAACAAAATTATAATAATAAAAAAAAATAAAAAAGAAAATAAAAAAAGACCAAAAAAAAAGTATAATAATAAGAAAAATCAGCTATAATATGAAATAAAAAAATTAGATTTAAGTTACTAGTAAAAATGTAAGCTTTAGTAGAAATAAAGCGAGATGCTGGCTTTTTGGTTTGAACCAAGGTCAAAACTCAAACACACACACACACACACACATGGAACTAATTAGCTATTTTTCGCAAAGCCTTGTTATCCTCCCTTTAAATTTTGAAGAACGGAGAGCTTAACCCATGAAACAAAGTCATAGTGCGAGCACAATACCGGAATTTTATATTGTTCTGCCATATTATGTTTTCCAATTGAAGATCCTGCTGCAAGAAGCGTCCAATTTTTTTTATCGGAACGCTGTTTTAACACAATTAAATACGTTTTTTAAGCTTGAGCGAAGGTACAGTTCTAATGGATGATTTTTGGACTAAACGTCATCATACTTTCAGAGAAAATGAAGTTTTTAAAAACTTTGGAGAGGAACATGGAATTTCACGACGCTACGCTTATCTTCAAAAACAACAATGCTTGTGCTGATGAGATAGACGCCAGGCAAAAATTCCTTATAGCTATTTATGATAACCCTCGAAGACACACCTCATTGGGCGACATAAGGTACGACCTGTTTACGAAAGCCGTAGCCAAAACGAACATTAAGCTAGCATCTCTTCCCCACACTCAAGCTATCGCTCGACAATATGCTATTCGGGCATACCACCAGGTCCAGTTGTGGTTGGGACACGCCAAAGATTCTCTACAGTGGGGATGGAAAAAAACAAAGTATGGCCTACTACCAATAATCACCATGACCAGCACGAACGTGTCCTACAAGTGCTCTACAGAATGCCGAGGTCGCTGCAGTTGTCGGAAAGGGGGAATGAAATGTCCGGCAATCCGCGCAATCTGCTTTGAATGCAAGGGACACTCATGCTCCAACGCGCCTGATGATGATGATATCTCGCCTGTCGTCCTAAACGAAGATGACGTAGAATTGTTGACTGAGGATCTGGATCAGTCAGATGTATATTAAAATTGATGTACCCTTAAAACTTCCCTTCGTGTAATGCCTATCACTCAATAATGCCCAATCCATAGAATATTGAGTATATTACTCTTACTAATGATTTTTCTCTTTTCTAGCCTAGGTTACGGAGAAAATGATACCACGATCCCTGACAAAGTGCCAAACAGTCACGAGTCAGTTTTCATGGAGATTCGTGGACCAAACGTGGGTCACTATGCGCCCTTGAGATCAAAACGTGTGTGTAAAAATATTTCATGATTGTGGAGTAAAAAGAATGCTTCATATATATTAATTTAATTCAGAATACCATTTCTTCAGTTATGTAGAGTTGGGCACTGAACAGCAAATGACAAGTTTCAGAAAGTTTTAATTACATCGGTATGTACTTGACTAAATTTAAAACAGAAGATGCACGTTGAAAACACAAGTTGCTGCTCTATAATTGTCATTCTACACGTTTTTTCATTTAGAATGGTCGTTTCCGTGTGACGAACGATTGAAAGTCACTAAAATGCGTTTTTCAGCAAAGTTCGCATAAATCACTGTTTTCGACCATCGATTTAAGCGCAGATCTATATAGCTAATATAGATCTGTGATTTAAGGCATACTACCAGACTGAATTGAATAAATGGAGTACATTCGACGCAGAATTTAATGCTGTCTAATATTTGTAAGAATGAAATATTCGCTGGAACGCACCGTTTTGGAGCTATAGGGGAAAAGCTGAAAAGATTCCAAAATTTTCGCGATTTTTCGGACTTCCTGACTCGAGCAATGGTCGAGGGACCGTGCAAATGTAGGATGCATCTATTTGACATCAAAAGAACCGATTAAAATAATAAATAGCTTTCCAACACTTTTTTCCAAGTGACTCCCTAAATAGACCCTAATTTGGCTGGCCTAAATATAAACAAAACAATGTGATTTACAAATTTCGAAAAAATGTATGTCATTTAGAATATATATTGGATCTACAAGCGAGTAGCACTAAATGTTACCCAATGCGTTACTTGTACAGTTTAATTGGAACAATTTTTGAAAATTTGGCGTTTTTTTACGTTTCTGGTACAACAGGCAAAAATAACAAACTAAATATGTAAAAATTTTACTCATTGTGACACTCACTTTAATCTTCGTCCGTCTCATTCGCTTATAAAAATTCGTCGAAAATGTCTGTTTCTTTTATGATTTTGGTCGGTTTATTTTCTCCCGGAACATGATTTACATCTTTGGCACAAAAATGTAAAGCTAGGTTTATAATAAGAAATTTGATTTTAGGAATATCAAGACCATTAGTAGTAAGAATTCAGAACATAGTAAGTGCCGGCCAAATTGTGTTATCTTATTAATATTTTGATATACATTGCTATAACTTAAGTCAGTAACGTAAAGTAACATAAGACTTAGGCCCATCACTGGCAGGAACGTCAAACTGGTGAGAGCAGTTTGATTAAGGGGAGTGACGCCCCCGCCATCCGAGTTGCCACGGGATGTGGCCCATCAAATCCCATCGTCTTCCTCCAGGCTGGAGAACACCAAAGTACAAAGTCTGGAGCTGATCAATGACAGTTTGTGACAAGAGGGGCTGCATTGTATTGGCTGGCAGGAACGTCAAACTGGTGAGAGCAGTTTGATTACGGGGAGTGACGCCCCCGCTATTCCGAGTTGCCACGGGATGTGGCCCACCAAATCCCATCGTCCTCCTCCAGGTTGGAGAACACCAAAGTACAAAGTCTGGAGCTGATCAAAGACAGTTTGTGACGGGAGGGGCTGCATTGTATTGGCTGGCAGGAACGTCAAACTGGTGAGAGGAGTTTGATTACGGGGAGTGACGCCCTCGCCATTCCGAGTTGCCACGGGATGTGGCCCATTAAATCCCATCGTCCTCCTTCAGGCTGGAGAACACCAAAGTACAAAGTCTGGAGCTGATCACTAGGGAGTGATCCAACAAACCCCATTTTTACCCCTGTCAGACTAGGGACCGCCAAAGAAATGAGTCTGAGGCCGATGCTTCGAGTGGAAGCGGCCCTAGGTGGTAGATGCATAAGCCTACTCGCATCGTCCGGTGAAAGACAACCCCACCAGAATTGGGAGGCGCTAAGTGGTTTTCCCAAATCACGTTCCGCTTCCGCGCTGGTGGTCCCGGGTTCCACAGTAGGAATATATGGATATGACGGTGCTTCCAGGATCAAAATATTCCAGAAGTAAACTCCCCAGCCATTCGGATCTCCGGGCGCTGGGTGGCCCTGGGAGCCCTTCATTCCGCATTTCACAGACAGCAAAGATACCGAATCAATTTAAAATAGATTTCTGCAACATAAGAGGCCTAAATACAAACATAAATTCGGTACACCAACATCTACAAGCAAATAGACCACACATACTAGCCCTTACAGAAACACAAGTATGTTCTACAACAACAACAGTGAACTACCCCTATCCTGGTTACGACTTACATACCCGATTTAGATATAAGTTCGGAATATGCCTATTTGTCCGAAGCGACCTTTCATGCCACCGCGAGGAAACACTCGAACCGAACAACCTTGACGTCATGTGGCTCAAGTTCACCGCCAAGGGATTAACCAAGTTTATATGTTGTCTCTATCGCCCTCCGAGCGATAGAGCCTACCAAAGCTTTTTTTCAACACTAGCTACCACTTTTGACTCAATACAGGTCGATCACGCCAGTTCAGAAATAATCGTTCTGGGAGACTTCAATGCCCACAACACCAACTGGCTCAAACATCACAACAAGACCGACAACGAAGGTAGAGAAGCTGAAGCATTTGCCATCAGCTGCGGGCTTACTCAACTTGTAGACGAACCAACTCGAATCTCAGAGAGGGGCGAATTCGCCGCCCTCCTGGATCTTTTTCTGACTACTGAGTACAAGGTTACAGTTGGTACGCCATTAGGTACTTCCGATCACAAACTTATTACAGCGGTTTGTGAATTGCCAACCATACAGAAGGATCCACCATTGCCTCGCAAAATCTGGCATTACAATTCTGCAAACTGGGACGATCTAAGGGAGTTCTTCCTAGATTTTCCTTGGCTCGACGTCTGCTTTGGCACTGACGACCCGTCAGTCTGCTGCGAAGAGATCACGCAAGTAATCTCCTCAGGAATGGAAGCATACATCCCAAATTCCATCAAGTTACCATCAAAAGGAAAGCCCTGGTTCAACAGAAGATGCGAAAGAGCTGTAGGTAGGAAACAGCAAGCCTACAAGTACTGGCAGCAAAATCAGACCGCTAAAAATCTCAATTATTTTATCGAAGCAAGAAACGAGTGCAAGCGTGTGATCGACGAAACTAAGGACAAACACAATCAAAGGATCAGAAATAAACTTTTGCAATGCCCCAGTGGCTCCAGGAATTTCTGGTCGGTAGCAAAGGCAGTAAGTAACAACTTTACAAAAACGTCTCTCCCACCTTTGACGGACGAACGTGGCATCACGGCGACTACAGCCAAGGAAAAAGCAAACATGCTCGGCAAAATGTTTTCATCGCACTCTACCTTAGACGTCCCCCAAGGCAAGACTCTCCCCACCATACCGAACATCAACACTACCATGGCAGAAGTCAAGTTTTCTCACCGTGATATTCGCAAAATCCTTAAAGAACTGGATACGCAAAAGGCATCAGGACCGGACGGAATACCTGCCATCGTGTTAAAGAACTGCGCCAACGAACTAACACCCGTTTTTTCCAGGCTTTTTTCTCTGTCTTACGGAAAAGGGATTTACCCATCTTCTTGGAAAGTCGCTCGAGTGAAACCTCTTCCAAAAAAAGGCAAGAAAACCATGCCCTCAAACTATCGACCAATTGCCTTGCTTCCAATAATCTCCAAAGTCATGGAACGTGTAGTCAATCAGCAACTACTCAAGTATCTCGAGAACAACAAAATAATCAGCGATAATCAATACGGCTTTCGCAAAGAGAGATCGACAGGAGATATATTGGCCTACGTCACTCATATATGGAGTAGGGCAATTGAGAACTACGGAGAGTCTCGAGCGATTGCGTTGGATATTTCAAAGGCATTCGACAGAGTTTGGTATGACGGACTGCTCAACAAACTACCGTCCTTCGGACTGCCAGCCTCTCTCTGCAGCTGGCTTGCCAGTTTCCTTAAGAGCCGATCTCTGCACGTTGCAGTCGATGGACACATCTCGGACACATTCACCATTAACGCGGGCGTGTCTCAGGGCGCAATACTTTCACCAACTCTGTTCCTCATCTATATCAATGACCTGCTGACCGAAGCAAATAATCCTGTTTACAGTTTTGCAAATGACAGTACACTTGTCTCCCACTTTAGATCAGAAAAACCCTTACCAGCGACTAAGACTCATCACCGTAGACAGGAGCAGATTACGGCAATAAATCAAGACCTGGAGAAAGTTCAAACTTGGGGCGACCGAAATTTGGTCCAGTTCAATGCATCAAAGACCCAAGCAGCAACGTTTACCAAGAGGGCCAATACAGCGGACCCGGAATCTAGATAGTCTGGAACACCGCAGACATGTAGCCGAGATATCTCTGTTTTACAGATACTTTCACGGCAGATGTTCTCAGGATTTGGTCCGCCTCATCCCGCCCCTGGCAGCTCCTGTCAGACAGTCACGACAGACGGCAAGAGCGCACCAGTTCGTCGTACAACTGGAAACACCTAGAACATCGCTTTACAAAAACTCCTTTGTCTGGCGCACTGCATCACTGTGGAACTCACTCCCAGGACATATGTTTCCGACTAATTACAACTTACAAATATTCAAGAGCCGTGTCAATCAACATCTTCGCACACACACCGCTCGTCGAGCGCCATAGGGTCTACCTTTAGTGTGTGTGCCACTGCCATAAAAAAAAACTGATCGTCGCATTATCGACTGTCGAGTGCCGATACTGACCGCGGTATTTTGGCTAAATTTTTATAGACTGCGGAAGATGAAATAGTTGCCTTAATGACCGTCAATATTAATAAGGGTTTAATTGTAGAAGGTGTAGGTAGTATAGATAGGATATTAGGTATCTATAGAGCAACGAAAATTTCTCGTATAGAATATTATAATAAAACTTTTTTTTTAGCAGAGATCACGAGGTTTATGAATCCGAGATTGATTTTTTGAAAGTTGCTATGCATTGGCTGGCACGTAGGTACGCTTCAAGTATGTCTTTCAAATTGAAAATTAGAAAATCACCAATTCGGCATTTTTACTCAAATCGCTGCTATTTTTGGTTATGTTGTGTTCATATCCCCTCTCATTAATATAGGAAAGTTTGATTGCTCCAGATGATTCAATTTTTCAGTAAGAAAATATTAAATGATGATATGTCGTGAGAAACTCAAAAGGCGAGAAGTTTAAATTCAACTACCTCACCCTGTATAAAAGACATCATCATGACCAAAAAGTCTTCTAGACAAAAAATAGCCTTAATTTTTTTTAACCTAAAATCGATGTTTTTACATTTTCCCTTCCCGGCATTTTCAAAGTTAGATGGCTTTTCTCTTAGAAATCTCTTTTTTTAGGCCGGTGTGACTTTTTCGGCATAAGAACGATTCAAAATGGCACCTTTTTTAAAAATACACACCCCCAAAAAATATTCGCTGCGTTTCGATTCTCGCCAATTTCACTAGAGTTTGAGAGTGTCAAAAAGTAGGTGCTCAGAAAATTACGTCACATATCTTTAATGAGAAATTTTAAAAAATCGCAGATTTGACGTAATAACTCACAAGCGGAAAAATTTGTTGCCGAACGGACTTTACTGTTGGAGACCCTCAAGTGTTGCCTTAAAACGTGCCAAACCTCAAATTTTAATTCGCAAAGAATGAGTCAATAGGTGTATGGCTCCACGACGCCGAATTCATCCGAATAATCGTTAACTAGCCGAATGTAGACAGCTTTAAGCGTTACATACATAGACAGATTTCAGCGTTACATAGTTTTGCGCAATCAGCTCACTCCTATTCACTACCAAGGGAAAATTGTTTCAAAATACATAAATGCCCAGGCAATCGTCTGGCCTTCATCTTACGATGATCTAAGTTTGTCATAATTTTCTAAAATATAGCCACATTATTTTCACTAATTTGAAAGATGCTGCTTAATAAAAATTCCTTTTTTAACTAGACTTTCCATCGGTATTTCAAGTTCTCTTGTCATGTTTTATTTTAACGAAAACTTGTCTTAGGACCACTACTTCGAGCTTCGATTAGTCACTGCTAAATTAATCAGTGTTTTAAATATCACGCATCTATTAATGATAGATTCACATTGGCTTATTCTAGATACTAATCGGAATTCAAAGTAGTGGTTCTAGAAAAATTATTCCTAGAAATTAAAACGCAAGAGATGAATATCTTCAAAAAATTTCTACTTTGCAGCATTTCGCTTAGAAGGGATGAATTAGTCTTAAGAGCTTTTGGAAACTGCGTGGCCTTATTCAGACATAACAATAAAGAAAGGCCCGATACCTTGCAGTCATATGTATAGATTTTTTTTATTACTAGAGAAGCTTCTATGTCCTATAGAATTTGATGATTTAGAGCGTATTGCGATTCAATAGTTACAAGAGGCTTTAAATTTTTCAGCATGGCGTCAGGTTAAAAAATTATTTCAATTTAAAAAGTTATAAAATTACATATGATACATATGCTACAAAACAGTTTCTTTTTTACTTGCTTGTGTTCGTCTGATATTTCAATAACACCTGCCGAAAAAATAGGCCTGCCACAAGTATGCGTCTGATGTAATTTCAACGGTAAATGGACAATGCAAAATTAAATGATATTATCCACCGATAATTGCAAATAACGATATTTTTTTAGTGATCTATTCCGTGTACAGGCGCGAAGGTCGAAGTGCGAACTATATATATGGGGTGTTGGCCGGACTAGGGCACAGTCAAGTCCAGCTCTCCAGACAAGACACGATTTCACAATGAACAGTTTGGTAAGATTGGTTTTTCTTTTGATGTTTTCGGACCAAAATCTCATTTTTGCATTAAATGTTTCTCAAATTTTTGAATAAATTTTTATTCTATTCTATAGCGGATTTTAAATCTGGACTAATTTATTGGTTTTAGGCTGTTTAAAAATTTGAAATGCATTTTCACCTGTTCTGGTCAAAGCCTTTTCAATTTATTCGAATAGCTGAACCTAATTTTATTTTTTTTAACTTTAGTGCAACAATTTGAAATTCTTTAATGAAAATTCAAGTCAATTTCGAAAACTTGCAGCATTGGCATATTTTGAGGTGCCCCATTAATTTTATTTTTTATTTACATGAATCACTCAATTATTTAAAATGTATTGAATCAATTAGTTGTCTAAATATAAGCAACGAACTCTAAGAGATAAAAATGGAAATTATAATAAAACTATTCATTTAGAATAATGAGACCGCTACCCTCATTGGCTAGTAAAAATTTAAGGGATTGGTAAATTTGACTAGAATAATGAGACCGCTTTGTGAGCCTATTCTGTTTGTAACGGTTTTTAAATTTAGATTAATTAGTTGGTTTTCGCCGTTTAAAATTATGATATACATTATTCATCTTTTCTTGTCAAAGCTCTTCTTAAATTTTTTGAATTGCTTAGTCTAGATACTAAATTGCTCTTCTTTCATGTTAATACATTTTAATTTCAGTTACTCGGTTTATTTCAGAGTTTTTTTTTCATGTTCTTAGGCTACGTACACAGAATACAGAAATCATACTGATTTAATTACATACCTGGTTTCTTGGTTTGCATACACTTAAAATTTTGGTCAGACTTTTGCACAAATTTTAACAGAGCTTTTCATTGAATCTCAAAGCATTTGAGAATACATATTTACATCCAGTTTGGAGGAGGCGCGACGTAAGGCAGTTTCCCAAAATCTCAACGTCGGTTTTCTTGGCCTCTCCAGCAGAAAAATAGCAACGAACTATAGAGCTCTTTTATATAAAACAAGAACTTAGAAGCTGACATTCCTTACAATTCTTAAACTAATTTTTGAGATACCTCAGTCTGTTTTCCAAAAACTGGCTATTTTAATATTTCCCTTCCATTTTCACTAATATTAACTGTTGTCTACTAAATACACGTTAATATTTTATAAATGTTATCATTATTTTGCAATTTTCCTTTAATGTTTTTGACGGAAAAATATCAAAATGTGAAATGGTAAATTATAGACCATTTTAAAATAAGTGATTTTGCGACTCTCAATTAAATTTTGATTACTTTGAATTAGCTTTCATCCTTTTCAGCGAATAGATAAGGTAAAATTCAGATATTTAGTATATAATTAATAGCGAAATAAGCTTTAATATAAAAGTTGATCTATCACCAAGTCACTTATTAAAAGCTTTCCAATAATTTAGAATACTAGATTATTTGGAAAAATGGTTTTCCTAATTCTGACATATTAAAATCGGAAAACGCAGTTTTATAACAGATAATATCAGGTGAAATATTTTTGCAACATTTTTGGAATATTTAACAGGCATTAACTGACATTGATAGGTATTTAAGTAAAAGTAAACAGTTCTTTAGAAAAAACTGAATAACATTTTTCATTTTAAAATTAATAAATTTAATTCGATTAAATGTAAATCGTTTAAATTTTTTTTGCTCTACTTGGGAAAAATTTCCCAAGTATAAATTCTTGAACATAAGATGCGAAGTAAACATTTCTGATTAGATTTCGTGAATATTTTGGACAAAATGATCAAGATCACTAAAATTTTAAACTGAAAGGTTTCATTAGTTGTTAAAGTATTTTTAGATTTTTACATTTTAAACTGATCCTCTAATTTAACTTGTTCATATTTTTTTGGGTTAGGCTAAGTCAGTTATATCTGAGAACTAACATTACTATTGTTTCAGATTATCGCCCTTGCCACCCTTTCCGTCGCCTGCGCACACCCTAGCGGTCTGCTCATCGGCGGACATGGCGGTTACGGTATTGGAGCCGGTTATGGTCTCGGACATGGAATTGCCCTTGCCGGACCTGTAGAACATGGTGTTTCTCTTGTAGGTGAGTACGTGTACTAGACCCATGATAATAGATTTCTTTGAATAAAATGCGAATTTATACTTCTTTAGATTCCCTGCATTCTGACTGCGTGAAGAAAGAATTCCTGAAGATGTATGTGGCTACTGAAGGCGAAACATTGGAAATTCATTTCCCTCTTACATGACTTGACTTTGATTTTACTCACTTTGCTAGTTAAATTAAAATCAATTGTCGGAATACTGTTTCATGAATACAATACCGAAATATATTTCCACTTGGCCCTTATGGATTCTTAGTTGCCTTCTGAAGCAAATTACTATTTTAAAAATTAATATTTCACATATTCTTAAAAAATAACACAATCAAAATTACATCACCTCAATGAAGAATACTTTTTCGATGCTATTTAAAATATCTTATTACTAGTCAGCTAAACCAAACGTTGGGCTAGTTTGGGTTATAAAATGATAAAACACTTTCCGTTTTCCGTATTTAAATGATGTATTATTTATGTAAATTTTTCTTGTAGGCCCTGCAACTCACGGAGTTTCCGTAGTAGGACCCGCCACTCATGGAGCTGCTGTAGTAGGACCCGTTGCAGGACCAGCTTCCGTAGTAGGACCATCCACCCATGGAGCTGCCATAGTAGGACCTAGCGCTGGACCAGCATCCATTGTTGGACCTACTGCTGGACACGCCTCTATCATTGGAGCTTCTACTCATGGTGCTGCCATTGTTGGTAAGAATGACTTGAAATTAATTCAAAATACATACATTTTTTGGTTTACCTCAATTTTCAATGAATCTAAAATAGAATAATTTCGGTATCAAGTTTTGAAAACTTTCAATTAAAAATTCCATTTTGAAGTTAATAAAAACATTTTTCTCCTTTAGATGAAATTTATTTTAACTTTTTGTTTCAAAATTACCTATTTTGAAATTTGAAGAATAAGCCTTTAAAGATTAAAAAAAAACCGCTTAAAATTTGCTTTTTGCAATGAAAAGTTAGCTTTGGGAACAAATAAGGTAGTATTATGGCTAGAAAATTAATTAAGATGAAAACAATTCTTAGTATAAAGCTTGGCGTTGTGCTCCGTTACAGCAAAAGCTTCGTTCCAAAATATTACATTTTGAAAAGCTATTTTTTGAAATTCAAAATATTATACACTAATAATTAAATTAATTAATACATTTAAGTGTTTAGCCCCAAACTATTTATCTGATAATACAGATGTATTTAGAGGGCTCATATATTTCAATTTAAATGTATTTTTTCGCAGTAGTACTGAAATATAGCTTAATGCTGGAATTATATCAAAAACCCCTAATTAGTACCTACATTTTTCAAAATGTTTTTATATGATTTGATATATGAAAAAAATATGGAATAGGTTATTTATTTAGATTAAGAATTAAAACGAACTAATTAATTTTAGGACCTGCTGTCGCCCCTGCTTATGGACTTGGACTTGGAATCGGAGCTGGACATTTGGGTGAGCAAATTTCTAAATTTTTAAATAAAATGTATTACATTATAAAAAAAAATGGCATAATTTGAAGCTTAAAGATACTTAACTATCAGTCCAAAAACTTTTTATAACAATCTACAATTTTATGGCTGGAAAACGCCCTGCTTGATGTTGATTTACTGTGCAACAGTAATATTATTTCAGTTGGTTTTCTCATTAAATTAGAAGTATTGCCCGATCCGATTTTCTAAAATAAGTCATATGAGAAAAAGAGTTTCGAGAGAATTATATACTAAACCAATCAGTATGTCTATGTGAAAATAATGTCTATAGTAGGTTCTTTATATGAAAAGGGTTTCTTGCTTATGCTGCTGTCGATTCTTCAAGGAATATATTAAAAAATTAGTTTCGAACAGAAAAACCCATTGTTATTTCGCATATTAGTATCGAAACTCCAGACCATTTCTATATATTTGTTAAACTAAATTGCTTCTCAGATGGCTTTATATGTGAGTTCATTAAAATATACCGAAATATCTTGGTTTACACGCTTTTTACTTCTTTTTTTCAGGAGCCATCGGTGCCGTAGCTCATGGTGTTACTGTTGCCGGACCACCAACCGTTCCAGCCACCATCACTGGACCCGCTGGAACCATCCACGCCGATGGTCTCTGGGGACCCACTCTCGCTCATGGTCATGGTGGACATGGCCATTGGTAAACCACTAACCAACTTTCTTATTTTAAAATGCCTTTTGGTAAATAATCCTGAGATAATCCTCAAAGAAGACTCTATGAAACCAAAACGAAGAAACTGGTAACTGCTAATAATGTCCCAAAATTTAGAATTACGATAGAAAAACTGCCAAATTGATTGTCTTCTTTTGTGGATATATTTCATGAAATTTTTATTGAAGTGGCCTGTCTGATTTTCTTGCTGTGTGACCTCCGTACTGCCTCTGGTTTATTATATATATTGTATATTTTGTACCATACTATTTATAAACAAGCAACTGCGTTCAATAAAGAACTTTACTGTATATATATTTCGTTCTTATTTAACTACTCTAGCATCATATTTACAGCTAAAATATTTAAAGAAATATAGTTTACAGCAACTGTCCTTTGTAATGAGATTTCAGTGTCATGCCTAAAAACTAATAGTTGATAAAAAATGTATTAAATAAAATCGTAAAAAATAAAAATGATATGAAATATTACATATTGAGATCTGCACACATAGTTCAATAGAGCGCAATCCTGCATAAAAGCATATAATCCAAGGTATACACAGGATAATTCAGATATAATAGCTAAGCAACTATTAAAAAAACGAAGTGTCACTACCATAACATGCTTGAGGTTTAATTATTAGATAATCAATTATAGTAGTAACAAAATTAGTGACCAATGATAAAAAACTAAAAGGGATACAAAGAATAAGTTTTATAGTAACCTTCCGTAAATAGTACACATGTCAAAAGATTGTAAATAAACTGCTATATCCTATTTGAGACATAACAATTTTCTAATTATGTGTGAAACGAATTAGCTATTTTTCGCAAAGCATTGTAAATTTTGAAGAACTGCATCAACCCACGAAACAAAGCCAAAGTGCGAACGCAATACCGGAATTTTATATTGTTCTGTCATTTTACATTTTCCAATTAAAGATCTTGCTGCAAGAAGCGCGTAAGTGGATTTTTTTTATCGAAATGATGTTTTAACACGATTAAATAGGTTTTTTGAAGCTTGAGCGAATGGGGCAAGCACGATATATTAAATTGTCTAAATTCAAATTTTTGGACTTGTATGCTTCACAAAAATGTGACATGTTCGGTGCAAGAATGACGATATGAAAATCTTATACTTTGCTAAACTATCACATGCATCTCAATATTGCATGCTCTACTATCGAAAGTTAGTAAATGCCACTAAGGCTTGAACAAATGTAAATCAAGAGAAATGTAGCATTAATCCTCAATAATTCTGTTAGTGCAATTTTTCTATAAATACGATTCAACTGAATGAATTTACGTACTATCTACTTTCAATAAAATACCACTATTAGCTAGATTTTTAAAATTTTTAACATTTTTGATATAAAATATGGGTCAGCTGTCAAAATTACCAGCATTGCCTTACACGTTTTTCCCTTACTCCTAAATTATTTTTTCATATGGATTGTACTAATAGATTTTGAATAGATGACAACTCTTAGCCTTTGGGGACACGTTATTTATATAAAAGGAAAAAGTTGGATTAGTTTTGGTTAGCAATATGCGAGTAATAATATCTTAAATACATAGGGTGGTTTAATTTTTATTTGTTTCGATTTTAACCAAAATTCTCGAACACAGTTTGAGATATTACTTTAAATTTGGGTGTAAATAAAAAACACACGTTTTGACTTATATATATTTTTTTATTAACCAATGGCGTAGGAATAGCAGCGTCTTGATACAATTTTAACGAATAAATTGTTAAATCACTAATTTTTCGAAACTGCTTTTTTATTATTGATTACTCTTGAATTCTAAACAAAAAGTCTCTTTTACCTTTTGTCGTACAATTTACCGCTTGGAAGTAATCATTAATCACAATTACATAATATTCTCACGAAGATCCTTTTTTTACACAGTTCATGAATTGATACTAAAAACCGAAATGAATGAATCTCTATCTTTTTAATTTCTTTCTCTCAAAACAGTTACTTGGATATACCTTTGAATGAATTATAAACTAAACATTTTAGAATACTTGCTTGTATGAACTTTTTTACTTAAAATTGGTTCTGGAATTAGCTATTAAAACAAGAACATATCATTAAATAAAGCCGTATGTATAAGAAGTACCTTGTTTATGCGACTGTCGATATCTCCAAGATTACCATCCACTAATTTACTTATTAAAATATATATATAAATCATTGTGATTTACAAAAATTCAAAGATATTTATGTTATTTAGAATATATGTTGCATCTACAAGAAAGTACCATTAAATGCTACCCAATTAAAAAGCCACTAAAATATATTAGTTTAGTTGAGGCACTTTGTACAAATTTGCCGATTATTTTTTACAGTTTTGGTATGTCACGCAAAACTTAAACTAGATATTTCAGAACCATACTGAAACGGACCAAACCGGGGTCAATAGTTTAGATATTATTTGATATATTTAATTAATGATTATAGGATAATTTATATATTATTATGGCAAGGTGAAAAAATAAAGGAATAAATATTTATAGGTAATATGGTAAAGCAAAATACATTGGCTCAATTCAGAAATATTTAAATCGGCTGTGTTAAAAACTGCTAAAATCATGCAAAACGCACGGTGTTCATAAAAAAGGGGCGAAGTTAGGTAGAAACACTTAAGAGCTCACACGCTGGGGCTAAGGGATGTTGCTTGGCAATAAGGGCGAGACTCGCAGGGCTAAATCGAATGAGGGGGACTTGGCCTATAAATACGCGACAGAATTTGATATAGACTCACTAATTTTCTTTTAAAGGTAAAGGGCGTTACGCTGCCAGTTTGTTCATAGATCACTTCTTTTATTTGGAAAATAATCGAATTTTAGAGAACGTAAAAATAATTTCAAAGTACATTAAATTCATAGGTCACTTATTTTATTTGGGAAATAATGGCATTTTAGAGAAAAACACTACTTCAAGCCGCAGATATCGAATTATCAATAATTAAGATTATCAAAATGACGACCAGGGCAAAATTGCAAAGAATTGGGGGAGAAAGAACCAAGAATCAAAAATTTACAGGTGAGAATCTAACTATAGGGAATTATACAAGAGTTTTAATAATATGGTCACTCTAAATTCGACCCATCATAATCCTTTGTTAAAAGAAAAACAAGTACCATCAAAATAAACCACAAGCCCATCAGGGACATAATATAACGGCATTATAGCCATCTGTAAAATTTCGCTTCGGCACTAGATTTATGGGTCAGAACAGCCACATGTTTCTATTTTTAAATGTATTCTAAATTTGGGTCAATTGGTCAAGTAGTAGTACTACATTTTATTATCAAAATTAGTAGTCAATAATAAAAGGTATAAGGTAAATAAGGTTAACAAGTACTACTATTGACGAGCTTTTGATCACAAGTAAAGCAGGGTTTTTAAGGAATTTTGGTATTTTAAAGGTTTGGTTGGTTTCATTTTAGTAGGCACTAAGTTTGCTATGCTAAGTGTAAATAAATGTAAATAGAGATAAATAAACGAAATTGCGACTACAAGGAATTTGTAAATATTTTATTTTTGAAGTATCAATATATGTATTAAAGAGTTTCTGTTGTTTACTTTACTAAAGAGAAAATTAAGTTTAAGAAAAAAAAAAGAAATATGAAAGAATCTTACGATCCCAAACTCTAAGGGAGCTAGGTACTACGAAAGAACACAACGTAACAGGATGGGTCCGAAGTAGGTTTGTATAAGCTGACGATCACGAGTCTGACTACCGACTTTCAGAAGGTAATACATAGACAGGGGGTCGGTATGTTTCAATACTCATTTTGACATTTTAATCTTGTCTCATTCGCTTAAAAATTCATTAAAAATGCCTGTTTCTTTTATAATTTTGGTCGGTTTATTTTCTACCGGAACATGATTTAAAACACAAAAAACGAGGTAAAGCTAGGTTTATAAAAAGAATATATATTCAGAGAATATATAAATTTCCTTGAATTTCTTTTGCATTTTCTTATCGAATTAACAATGGGTAATAATTTAGAGGACTAATTAAGTACATGATACCTCAGAGATATCAACAGGCGCATAAGCAAGAATCTTCTTCTTTAGCGAAATAATACAGGACAGATTAATTTAAGTGTATCGCTTGTCGCTCCTCGATATATTGAACTCTAGTTGTAATAATTCGGCTTATTTTCACATTTTAATATCTAGCACTAGCCACTTGTAGCTCCGATATACTTCAAAAAATTATATAAACTATCTTTTCTCGTTCTACAATATATGGAGCTCTAATTATTATAAATCGGTATATTTTTACATTTAAATATCTAGTAGTTGTCACTTGTAGCTGCGATATACTTTCAGAGAATATATGAATCTCCTTGAATTTCGTTAGAGCTTAGTTTTCGAATTAACAGTGGGTTATAATTTACAGAATTAATTAAGTACATGATAATTTAGAGATATCAACACTCGCATAAGCAAAAAACTTCTTCTGTAGTAAATGTTAGCATAGAGGCCATAATAATTTATATATGCCGTCTGTGGCTCTTGGATATGTTATGAAGCTATAATTATTATAAACCGGTATATTTTAATATTTTAATCTCTAGTAGTTGTCACTTATAGCTGCGATATACGTTCAAATACTATATAAATCTCCTATAATATCGATATATAGTTCATGAATTAGCAAAGGGTTATCGTTTGCAGAATTAATTTAGTACATGATATCTCGGAGATATCGACAGTCACATTAGGAAAAAACTTCTTATTTAGCAAAATTTTGCATACAGAACTCTATCGTCTCTAGCTCTACGATATATGAAGTTTTAATTATTGTAAATCGATTTATTTTTACATTTTATTATCTAGTTGTTGCCACTGGTAGCTGCGATATATTTTAAACGATTCATAATTAATTTAGTACCTGATGTCTCGGAGATATCGACAGTCGCATTAGCAAGAAACTTCTTCTTTAGTAAATGTTAGTATACATACAATACATACAATTGTCTGTCGCTATACGATATGTTAAGAAGCAATAATTATTATAAACCGGTATATTTAAATATCTAGTAGGTGTCACTTGTACCTGCGATATACGTTCAAAGAATATATAAATCTTCTAAAATTTCGATACATATATAGTTCACGAATTAGCAAAGGGTTATCGTTTGAAGATAAAGAATGTTCTTCAAAACTAAATTTAGAAAAAAATATAAACGTTTTAGTTAAATCCTCGAAATATTCCCATTGTAGAGCTTGACTGTATCCGAAAATACAACAAATTTTTTCAACAAAGATATAAATAATTTCTTGGATAATTTGTTCAGCTTCGATTCTTAATTATTCCTAAAATATTTAATCTAACGGAGATGAATCTGGGTCTTGTTGGACATTCATTTAAATCCCTGCTGTCTAGACGCATATTAGTTCAGCTGAGTTTAGTTCTATTTAAACATGGCGATAATGCTCAACTAATTGGTGCTGTCGAAAGCAAACATTTGGGCGCTTAGGGCTGACCTAATTTTGAAACTCAGATAATATTTGAAGGCCCACACAAATAACTATTAGAAATTACATATTCCTTGATATGGACGGATAATATATTGACATTTTATAAAAATCACAACAAAAGTGATTTTTGAAAATTTTGGACATCTCTGACTTTGCACTAAACCATTGAAAAAAAAAAAACAGAAAACATGCAAAATCAATATTATTTTCATTTCTTAATACCAGTCTTGAATAAATTAATTTGAGTACAACTACATAAATGAAGAGTCCGACTCATAAGCCTCAGCTCTCAGCCTCCAGCTTCTATCGCCTCCACTGGGAGTTCTATTTCTGGTTCTTCTCCGAATATTCTTTTGGCAAAAAAAACGTTCCTCTAAACATAAAGTTTATTCACGGTCATGTCGTCCCACTCCCACTACCTTGACGCAAAAATCGTCCTGGACATGACTGGTTTTGCCTCAAAGTGTATGGTCGGTCAGCCAAGTCCTTTGAGAATTTTAAACTATTAATTTATTTCGGACGCCTTTGATTTTTGCACCAACCGATCGGGAATGCCTTGAATTATATATCCAGTGAAAAGATCTAATTTCACCCAAAAGTGGACTGGGCCATTTTTGCCAGTGTCGGTTAAAGTTACGATCATTTAAATCGCCATTTTTTTTTCATTAAAGAAAGATAGTAGAAGTAAGTATTTTCATCCCATATTAGCATCATTCATTTACACAATTTAATTATTTGTTCAGAACCTTCTTCTGCCACCCCTTGAACCAGATGAATTTTGTAAGGATGGAAGTTTTAATTGTCTTCAGTTCATTGTATATATTAGATGCTAATATTTTGATCCCATTTGGAACATTATTCATATACAAAATTACATCCTTCTTTCGAAACCTTCTATTTCTTGAACTATAAGGGGATTTTGTAAGGATAGTTATATAGCTTTAAAATCTTTGTCCACTGCTGTACACTTTTTCATAAAGATGATGCAGATTTTGAAGACAAGCGTGTAGCACTTACAAGATAATTTTCTTCAGTTGTTCCACTTTTGGTTCGATCCGGTAGTAACTTTTCTTAACGGTTATCATTTTTCTAAAAAAAGTGTGTTGTTTCATATACGTTGATATAAACTTGGGGACTATACAGTATGCTAATGCTACATAAATTGGTATTCATATGATCTTACCAGACATAATGAATTTCTCTGCTCGTTAAAATAAGTCATTTTAAAATTCAGTACTTAACGATATAGTTAAAACTTGATCCTAAAAGCGCCTATTGGAGAATAAAATAAAGCACACATCTAACCCAATTGGAAACAAAATTTTGATTAAGATTTATGAGGCCTGGAAATTCTGGCAATAGTTTCTTGACTGCCAAGTCTCCTGTACGGGGGATAATTATTGCGCATGTATTATACATTACACGTATTACTTATGATATAACAATACCGAGCTAAATCCTTGTCATCTTGGGCAGTTTAGTCTTGTAGCTTTATTAGTATAACTTTCAGAGTGTCACTATTAACTTTATATGGTATCACTTACATGGTATTCAGTCTTTTTCTTTCGGGTACCGTAGATATGGCCTACTTTGCCCAGCTGTCAAGGTGAAAATGATCAAAAATAATTCCCACTTGGCAACTCTGTAGATTGACCAAAACAAGTTTCCCGTGCACCTAACGGCCGGATTTTCGGTTAGTTTAGCACAGCTTTGTCTCTTGTCTGGTGCGGTTCGCTGCTTGCAATAAGGTAAAAACGTTTTACGTAATTTTCCGCGTTTTTTGAGGTAAGAGCTAAGTATTGCTGCACCTCGGCTATTAAATATATTTATTCCATTTTTGCGGTAGGTTTTACTAAGGGCTTTATGAACAGATTTGGGTGCTATGAGCGCTAAGAGGCTAATAGATTTTTTTGTAAACGAAAACATTTAACTGAGCAATGTTGTCCCTATATAGACAATGTTGGCCATATGTTTTTTAATATATTTTTTTATCAATTTACAGGTCTAGTGATGGCATTTCGTAATAGAAAGAAGTTGGGGGATAGACGCTACCAATGATGTACCCAAGAGGATTTAGAACGAGACGTAAATAGTGTAAAAAATGGAATGAGCTCTGGAGCCGCAGAAGAACAGTTCTATGTGCACCGCCGTACTATTCTAAATAAAAAGGAGGGAAAACATTTAGGTCATGTTGGCCATCCCTTAGCTCTAACTAAAATAGAAGAGCGTCACATTGCGGATGTAATTATTGCTAGTGCTGATTATGAGTCCCCGCTGACAGCACTGGAGGTCAGGATTCTGGTGAAGCCGTATATAGATTCCCAGTTTTTTTTTTCCAAATGACAACCTTCCAAGTTGTGAGTGGGTTAATGCTTTCATGAAACGTTATAGAGGCATTTTTACCAACAGAGACTGTCAAAATGTTAAAAGAGCAAGGGCTGCCAACACCGAAGAAGTGATGGAAGAAATTTTAATAATTTAAAAATTTCTCTTCGGGACGTCGAACCCCAAAATATCCTCAGTTACGACGAAACAAATCTGAGAGACGAACCTGAAAATCCAAAATGTGTCTTTCGACGTGGTACAAAATACCCTGAGCGATATATGAACACAACAAAAAGTGTAATTTACCTAATGTTTGCAGCAACTGCAAGTGGAGAGCGGATGCCATTGTACGTGGTATATAGGGCCGAAAGGCTGAATGGTAGATGGGTTATTGGTGGACCACCTCAAACCTTTTACAATCGGTCAAAATCGGAATGGTTCGATGCAACCATTTTTCAAGATTGGTCTTTGAAAGTTGTGGTACCATGGGCAAAAAGAAACACTGCCGGTAAAGTCGTAATTGGGGATAATTTGTTATAACACTTACCTATAGATCCTTATGAAGTTTTAAAAAAAATGTCTTCAGAAAGATTCAAGAATAGAGTTAGCTCTGAAATTGATAATGGTTTATTAAGTTTTCTTCAACAAAGAAAAAAGTGGTGATACTATAAGAAAAGAAAAAAGTTCTCAATATTAAACATGAAGAGTCCGTTCAATTTGAGGAATTAAATGAAGAACCTACCCTTTGCGAAGCCTTCTGAAAAAGAAGATTTTGGACAGGACACTCCTGAACAAATTTCTGATGAAGAAAAGAGTGACGTTGACATGAGTGACATTGAGACCGATTAAATAGCGACACAAACGTATCTACAGATTTGCAAAAAAATGATGAAAATAAAAATTTAGAGTTAGACCCAAATAATTTGAAAGTAGGTTCCTTTGTTGTGGTTGAATTTTCAACAAAGAAGACCATGAGACATTTTATTGGGGTTGTTATTGACCTATCTGAGATGGATGACATTTATACATATATCTTAGGAAAAGGTATAATAGTATATTATGATATAAGTGTATAAGAGGGCCTTCAAAGCACGCGCGACATATTTCAAAACACGACGCGCAGCGGAGTGTTTTGTAAGTTGCATGGGCTTTAAAGGCCTTTTATACACGTATATCATACGCTATTTTTTATTACGAATGCATCATAATCTCAAAAATGTTTTAAATATTAAACTTAAGGGATATATTGACGAATATATTAATCTGTCACATTTGACATGATCAAATGTTTCTATAGCAACCTTTAAAAAAGTAGGCCCATCATAAACATCATTTTAAGCACGCTGCAGCGTGCGATAATCGTTGATTATGATGCATGCGTAATAAAAAAGGTTATTATTTTCCAACAATAGATGGTATATCAGACATTAGTTTCGTCGACATTATGAAAATTTTGTCAAAACCGATCATAAGCCGAAGAGGAAGTTACTCTTTTCACGGGAATCTGCGTGCCTTTAACCTTAAATTTTTGTTTAATTTTTATAAAGCTGTTTATAGAGTCTAATTTTTAAAGGCTGTTATAAAATTAAGATCCAATACAATATTCTTTATTTGCTTATTTATCATTAGGAATGATTTAGCATCGTCAGGGTTTACAAAATATATCAGCTTGATAGCAACTTAACAAGGTAATAAAGCCTTAAGTATTAACAACATTTATAAAAATCCTTTAAAAACAATATGTTCACTTAAAAAAGTTAAAAATTACATAATAAAAACAAAACGTCACTACATCTAAAAATACATAGGAACTACTTATTGAAAAATAAATTATTAACAATTTAAAAACTCTTCAACACTGTCCTTTAATTTTAATTTTGAATTTGTTTAGTGGTAAATCTCTTAGATATGGTGACAGATGGTTAAAAAGTTTCAAAGACAGAGTAATGTAGCTTTTGTGCGTGAGGATTAGCCGATGCTGAGGAATAAGGAGGTCATCCCCATTTCTTGTATGGTATTCTTGTCGAGAGTTTACAGTGGATAGGGAAGCTTGTTTAGATTTTACATAGAGAGCAGCTAGAGGTAAGATGTTAAATTCTTCCAAAATACGTATGGTTGTCTTTTGCATTGTGAATATATTTACCCAATCTGTAGCTTGTCCCCAGAAAAGTAGTCCATAAAAGATCTTAGACTGAAACAGTCCCATATAGGCAGCCCTAGAAACATGAAAAGGAACATACTCTGACATTCTACGTAGTAAGTACAGAGTACTGGAAAGCTTTGGAGACAAAGTAGATATGTGGTCCTTCCAGTTCAATTTCGAGTCAAGGGTCACTCCCAAGAAAGTGAAGGATTTCTGACTATCTTCCAACTCTCTCAAAGTGAACATAAGTAAATTAGTCTTATCAATATTAAGACTCAGTTCATTAGCTGCAAAAAAGTCTTCGACCTTAGTTATTGCAGCTTTTGCTTGTTGTTCTAAATAGGCAAGGTCAGAATGGTTTGTGCAGATAGTAGTGTCATCGGCATACTGGATGGCACGTACAAGACACATATGCTCGGGAAGTTCATTGACATATAGTATGAATAAAAGTGGTCCCAGAATTGAGCTCTGAGGCACACCTGCCGTAACATCCAATGCCGTCAACCTCTCACCTCCATGCTCCACCACCTGTTCTCGATCTAATAAGTATGAAGAAATGAAATCAGCTACCTTACGCCTAATTCCGTAATGAGAAAGTTTATCTAACAGAACTGAGTGCGACACATAGCCAAAGGCCTTCGAGAGGTCACATAATACAGTGGCTACTGCCTCCCCCCTCTCAAAGGACTCCACAACGTGCCGCACCAACCAACTCATCCATGGCATGAACGGTTGATAAATTCCTCCTAAAACCAAACTGTGATCTTGACAATAAGTTATTTGCATTCAAAAACTTTGATATTCTCCTATTAAGTGCAGCTTCTATAGGTTTTGAGAGAACTGGAGTGATGGTAATGGATCGATAATTACTAGCCTGAATTAATCCCCTTTTTTTAAATATAGGTATTACCTTGCCAAACTTTAGCTTGTCCGGAAACTCACCAGTCTCAAAACAAGTGTTGATAATTTTTGTCATTGGCACCGTTAGGCCTTCTCTTAACTTTCTTAAAATTTTATTGCTTAAACCATAGATATCAAGTGCCGTGCTATCAGATAGATCAGCTATAATATGTCCCATCTCTGCAGGGTCCACAGGCATGAGAAAGAGGTTTTTGTTAAACTGTATGTGAGAAGAAGTAATATCTATTGGGTTATTCTTGATTTTATTTAAACTTTGTAGGATATTTTTAGAAATGTTAGTAAAATAATTATTAAATTGTTTTCTGTAAGGATAGTATTCTGAGGCAAAGTTTTCTTAGGCAATGGTTCCCTAATTATCTGCCATATTGCTTTTGGTTTGTTGACTGACCCTGTTATTTTGTTAGTATAATATTTTTTCTTTTCAGGGAAAATCCTACTTTTATAGTTCTTTTTGGCTAATTTTATTTAATTTTTTAAGTTAACATTACTGTGACATTTGTCATAACTATTAAGATTTTCTCTACACATTCTAAGTTCTGAGTTAAACCATTTTTTCGATTTGTTTGATTTATGAACTATTTTTTGTTTTTTTTTTTTGGAAAGCATATACATCCAAAAAAGTATCAAGAAAGCTGCTAAACATATCATTCACATTGTGACAGTCTTCCAGTTTTTCAAAGTTTATTTCATTTAACATAGAGATACTTTTATTAACATTTAAGTCACAAAACGGTCTATATTCAACAATCTGAGTACTGGTAGATTTAGAAGGAGTATCAGGAGGGTAATATGTATTACCGATTGCCATATGATCAGATATGCTACAATCCAGCAAGGAAGCATCGCACTTACCTTGAACATTTGTAATGCAGTTATCCAAACAGCTATTTTTACATGACTTTGAAAGTCTAGTAGCATCACCCATCAAGAAAGTAAACCCATACTATGTAACTAAATTTGTAAACTCTTGTACATGAGGGGGTATTCTCTAACAAATCAATGTTAAAGTCACCGTATATAAGAAAATTTCTTTTTTGCTTATTTAGGATATCTAGAGTTGTATTTACACTCTCAAAAAATACTTGTAAAGGACTGTTGGAGGACCTATAAATACAAACAATTACACTTTTAACTTCGTCAGCTACAATTTCAAAGTCTTTCTCACACGAAACACTATCAATAATTTCAAGTTTTCTGAAGCCTAAATTGCTTTTTACATAGATGATCGCATCTCCCCCATTATACTCTTTACGAGAGAAATGGTTGGCTATGGTATAGTTTTCAAAATTACAACTTTCTACTGATTGTTGTTTAAGCAGATAAAGTCATAGCCACCATCTTCAATCAGCATCTCCAACTCACCAATCTTATGCTGGAGACTTCTGACATTCCAAAACAGTATCCGCAGGCCTGCTTCCCTTGCAAATAATGACTTACTGTTATGTTTCCTATCTAAAAATTTTGACTATAACTTTTCTGCCTTTTAAAGTCAAACCTTTTTACGCCCACTCCCTTGGGCCAGAACTGGGCACAATACATTTCATCCTTCTTCTGGAAGGGTTGGTAGTTCGGTGACATTAATTTCAAGTCCCTGGAAACCAGGTCTTTTAAGAATATATTCTTTAACCGTCAGAGCTGTTGCATGTCGTTGAACTCGATACAGATATAACCATAGATTACTTTCAGCACCTCTAAATGGTGGGTTTTCTTCTTGGGCTGATACGTCTGAAGTACCGATGTTTTTCACATAACGTCTACTTCTCCCTTTTTTTACTTTTATAAATGGTTGTTCATTTTTTGATTCCTCATCTCCGTCCGTATTTGTCTGTACCGGCATGTTTGAGCTTTGCGAAATTGGTTCATTGTGATCAAGGTTTATGAGTGTCGTCATGATTTCCAACTGTTTGATTTCTATTCTCTTGGTTTCTTGAAGACGTATTATGCTCAGTTTGTCTTGAGTTATAGTTTCTTTGTCTTTAATCATTTGTTTCAGAAGGCTTATTTCGATTTCATAGGGATTTGAGGTTAGATTTGGTTCACAACATGTTAATCTGGTGGAATCGATGAAATTCACCTTTCCTGTAAAATTCCTTTCAGCACAAGATTTGTGGAACATATTCCCACAGTTTATACACATCATGTAACTGCATTCTCGGTTTTTATGGCATGCAAAAACAGTTTTCGCCGGATCGTCGGTATTTTGCTCATTACTCGGCGCCATTTTATTACTGTAAAAAAGGCCTGATTGCTTTAGCTTCAAGTCTCTAAGTAGGATTTGAAAAAAATCTCCTGTGTATTATTTTTAAGGCTGTTTCCAAATGCTGTTACCATACAATTCATATAACTTGACTGCCTTAGTTTATAAGAGTCAGTTTTCAAGTAGATTTGGAAAAAAATCCTATTTTGTAAGGCTATTTTTGAAGGCTGTTATAGAGTTAATATGACTTAAGTCTCTTAGTTAGTTCATAAGATTATAATTTTTGAGTTTAAAGTTTGGAGTTTTGTACCCAGTGCAGAAAAATTATTTACGTTGTTTTTTATAAAAAATTTTACTTCAGAATCTAAAGTTTAGTACTTTTCTACTGTTTCAGTAAAGAAAATTATCGAAAATTGTTTGAGTTTTTTTTTTTTGAATAAAAGATGCTTTTTTAAAACATAACACGTGGGCAAAGTAGTCCTATTGTGCTTCAAATTGGCCCTGGAATATATTTTTTACTGCCGTTGTTGACCTTTACCAGTACATCTTTGCCCACCATCCTTTTATTTTTTTTCTCGAATATTAAAATTTTTTTAATAATTACATTGTTATTTCTCAAAATAATTTTAAAGCTGCAATTAACTAAGTAATTAAAAAAATATATTGAAAAAAATAGAATTATCTGGACATAGTAGGACATATCTACGGTATGGAAAGTGTGAAACGTTTAATTGCAAATTTTTTATTCCATCTTACACTGGATCCATTGTGACAATATGATTATAATTTGCTGTAAATTTATCTATAAAATATATATACAAATTGCTAGGGAATTTAAAAAATTTACTTCAGCAAAAAGAAATATGTAAATCGTTGAAAGTAGCCGCTAGTTAGTTATTCAAGGTACAAGTAAATGCACGCACTTAATCAAATGAAAACTTATATAATAATGAAATGCTTAGCATGGTTAACCTCTATATATTTCTTCAGCACATATCGGGATAAAGGCTTTATTTTCTATCAAATATCATAGCTTGAAAGATGGGAAAGATGATTTTTGCATTATGTGGCAAAAAGCGGTTTCATCTTTAAAGTTATCATTATTTACATTAAAAATTTCAAAAAATATAATTCAGTGCATCTACATATTAGTAGAGTTCAAAGACTGTTATTTAATTTAACTTTCGTGCTGATTCCAATTTAAAATTGTATAAGTAGTATTGATCCATTTGGACTTGGAAACTATTTAAAAGACAAGAAACTAGTAAAATGTTTAGGAATCTGTCCCACCATAACGATCGTTTCAAGCCCGTTCCAAAAAAAAAACAATTGTACAAAAATTCTGCCAGCAAGTAATAAATTTTATATTTTTCAAATACGTAATTTAAACGGAAGTTATCTAATCTATTTAAAAATATGCAGAGCAAAAAAAACCTTTATATCTGAATGCAAATTTCTTATCGTATTAAATGTTAAAAGTATCTCATTAAAAAGATTCTCTTGAACATGTTTCTAAAATTGTTTCGATTTGCCATCTAGTTAAAAGGTGTGCCCCGTGCAGTCGTAGTACCTTGGTAGTACCATTGTTATAACCGTGCCATTTAAACGTGTGATTTATCTACTTCCATATATAATAGTCAGCTCATTCTCCACCTATACAACCATCAGATGGTCTCAAAACAAAGAACCGGGTGCCCCTAGATCACGTTAAAGCCGAACGACCACACATCTATTACCTAGAAAACTTTGCAATTTTATCACAATTATGCATGAAAATGCATTTTAACGTGAGGCGTGGTACTGAACATAATAATTCTGAAAAAATGTAGCAAGGACTAATAGCGGTATAAAATAGAAACTATAAGGTAAACTAATATTAAAACTGGTACTACTTGTCATTTCAAGTATCCTGTTCGGTGCCTGTTGTTGTTAGGGAAGATATATCATGCAGTTCGAGGTGGTATGTACTCTGAAGGACCAATATATATTTTTTCTATGTTTATTTGCTTAAGTTAATGATCGTGGTACTTTCTTAACGCTTGTTGGTATATGGTATTTAATTACAGATATATATTACGTAATAATTGTTATGTTTGTTTGTCACGCATGTTTTCATTTACTTTTATAGTTCTAGTGTTCACTTCTTAAAGGCGTATGCTTAACAAAGGATTTCTTTTGCTGTAAACAATTTTGATATACAAATATGTTATAATACTTTAAATTGAACATTAAAAACTAAGAAAATTTAGCATTTAATTTAACGAAGCGTAAAACATTTAGAGTAGCGGAAATAACATCGTTTTAAACGGCTGTGATTTGAAAATGGACAACTTTTCAAATTTTGAAATATTGTTTATTTTAAGCTTGTACATAGAAATTATTTTAGACTAATTATGACATTTTTAGTATTGGAAAATTTCATTACAATTGTGTGTGGCACTGAAATATGGGTTAGTTTGGGTTAAGTATTTCTCCAAAAACGTTCATTATTGAAATTATGACAATATCATTAATTATTTTCAATGTTTCAATAATAACATACTTCATTCTAAAGTAAATTCAGGAATCACGGGCTAGCCGATAAAAATTATAAATCGTTAGTCCGTTAAGAATTTTAACCGATCCTTCAGCCCGTTATATTTTTTACGGGCTAGCCCTTTATGACACTCTTTACGTTTAGAAAGATATATCGATAAATACGCGGTTACGGTTTACAGTCCAATAAAGCCAAGTTAATATTTTTCTTTGCGCCCACTCAAGTATAAGTCGATATAACGACAGTTTAGTTTTTATATTTGTTTAAAAACAATAAGCATGCTCAAAATAATTTTTTTTTAATTGGTTATTAAAAGATACGTCCTGCCACACTATAATATCAGGCCCTACGAATGAAAAACTCATTGAATGATAATTGCATAGTATTAAACATTAAATACATAACAATTTCATATAAGTGAAAGATTATTACTTTGAAAGGTCGTTATTAACTTCGTAATTTGATTATAAATCAATATATGAGCCTGAATAGTCACACTTTACTGCAAATAGACGTGATTTCGAGGCAAAAATACGGAAAAGTACTTAAGTGCCGGGCAGAAATGGTCCAAAATGGTAACATTGACAGACTCTAATTACGCAGAAACCTGGGTCAAGGATACATCTCTAAATTGCTTTACACTCCATTGAAAACTTGAAGCCATTTATCTAATCGTCCATTGATCCAAAACTCGCAAATATTTCAATGATTTACGTGACAAACAATCATCATTTTAGGTATTTCTTCTACTTTTCGGCTTTTGCTACTCCGCCCCTCACGAAGGCCTCCCACTTCTCAATCCAGGAGGAATTGGGGGCATTTTTAAGGGCCCAGACTCGGAAACAATCATCATAGGTCCAGATGGCAGTGAGATTACATCAGAACAAAAGGGTGGGGCTGTGGTTAGGGACGATGAATTTGTCAACCAACCTATTGTGGTCGCAGACCAAAAGGTAAGTGTTATAGAAATCGTGTAATTCTCAAACGAAAGAACAGTTATTTAATACTAATGCATGGTTTACGTGCTAGTATTTACTTGAGCTGTTTAATAATAGTTATGTTCAAGTACCTACTTATCAAATGTTCAGATTTTTTCTGATAATGCCATATCGTATTTATTAAAGACGTGGTACCACCGTCTTAATCATACATGCAAGTGGTCGATTTGATTTCTAAAATATATATCTTAACATTAACAGATAGCAGCTCCAGCCCCATACCCCATTGAAGAACCCATAGTATATGGTGGACCAATTTTGGCGTCAACAGGTGCTCCCATCCTCGCTTCAGCTGCCCCAGATTTTGTCTCAGCGCCTCCTTTACTACCTTCACCATCCTCACCGCTACGGACAGGTGAAATTTATGCTGTACCGGGACCAGATTATATTGATGAACCACGAGCAGTTTCAATCGCCCCTCTGTCACCTTCAGTAGCTCCCATTGTGGCACCAAGTACGCCTTTAGTAGTTCCTCAAGCTCCCATTGAGATTGTTGAGCAAGATCCTCATATAATTGAGACCGAAATTATTGAACAACCTGATGTAGAACCGGATCAGAGTTCCGATCTTAAAGGTCCTTCTGGAAGGATTATCACCAAAGGATCAGCTTCAGTCGTGTCTGGTCCTGCTTCAACTACTATCACAGGTATTGTTATATTCTCATTCATTCAAAACCAAGTAGTATATTTAATTTGTGTTTTATTTTCACAGAACCCAGAAAATTTATCGTAGCACCACCCAAGTTTGCAATTGGCACGCCAGTTATAGCCACAGCAACCATTCCTCTTAAGGAAGCTCCATTGGTAGCGCCTATACCTGTTCTAGCTGCATCCACTTTAGCATCACTGTCGCCAGTATCGTTTGAGGCTAGTTCTACAATAGCTCCTCCTGTCTTAAGTTATTCTACTACGGCATCTGCTGCGGATTTGGGATACTCTACAACGGCTGCTCCGTTAGTGGGTCTGCCTTCTACAGTTGGTTTTGACTCTAGTAGAATTAATTTTGGTAAGTTTAGTAGTTTATTAATTTGCTTACGTTGCTCTGACTTTAGATACTGTGATGACTATTTTGTACTACTTTAAAGCTATCCTCATTTCTTCAAATACTTCTATCGAGAATGAATGCAATTGAATGATAAAGGGTAAATTAGATATGTGTCATTAAAATTCAGCAAATAAATTGATATTTGGTGCTCAGCAATTAAGTGATGACGTGCAACTATATTGGATAAATGATTAACTCAAAATAGCATCGAGTTGCAAAAATATAAAAAAACATAGGACCAGAAATATCGTTTAATTACAAGTAAAGTGTCTTTCCGTACGTTTGGATATCAAGTTTGGCCCCATTCTGTCTCAATATTTATTAAGTAATTAAATCAACAATGCCATAAGAACTATCCTTGGCAAGTTAACTACATCTTACAAGAGACGCTTATACATAGCCTGCAAAATTAAATTATGATAAAAACATTTAAAACAATTATTTGCAACGAAAAAATAACTATTTCAAAAATAATAAATAAATGACCTATATGCATATTAATATATATTGTAATAATATCGATTTTTGTTATTCTCAATGATAGTTGATACATGATGAAAAAATACAAATTTCGGACATTTAAGATTTAGACATCTCTCTTAAAATGAAGAAACTAAAAGTACTTAGGGCGTAGCAGTAATCTCACCAATCAATAAGACCAAATACAAAAAGCTTCTTTCCCCAGATAATTACTCTCCTTTTATTCTTGAATTTCATAAAATAATAAGCACCTGTGGTATTAGATATGATCAGGGACGTAGACAGAATCTCATTTTTACTGGCCCCCAGTTGGGGCACATCTAAATTTAGGGGGGGGGGGGGGGCGCCGCCGGAGGTACGACAATTTTAGGAGTGCCACGCCCAATTTTTACCCAAAAGCGTTTAAAATCGTTTGAAAAATACGCCTCAATGAAACAAATCAATCAAATTCTAGATTATTCTGGACAACAACCTTACTCATAAGCACAAATAAAATACTGCTTTTTTATATCTTAGAGCAATAGTTAAAAGAGGAACTTCGAGCCAGACATTTAGGTTATGGATGATGACGGTCACTGCGCACTGTGGACACTGCAGATTGACGACTGGACTGGGACCAGTCGTTAAGTTTTTGTAATAGATTGAGATTTCTATAGATTTTTGTAGGCACTATGATTTTCAAGTTCTTCTTGTACCTGTGCAGCGTATGTTCTTTCCTAATAAATTTCGTAAGAGATTTAAAAATTAAGCTTTATTCATTTAGGTATTTATATATTTTTTCAAAAATGTTTAAGGCCAATCACTGAACAGGGGGCCACTGATCCCCCATGCTCCCCTGCCTACGTGCCTGGATATGATTGGAAATAGCTTACAAACTCAATCATAAATGTCCTATATTGTTTTTTTAAAGGGGTATGGCTAAATTTTCAATATTTAATTCTAATTCTCGGTTATTGTACCTCATATAAAGGTTTTATTAAGTTACTAAAAGAGATAAATTTAAATCTGTTTAAAGTATAATAGAGAGTAAGTTGGTGAACATGTTACGCAGACGGGAACGCGTAACATGTTAAAATGGAGTGGGGTAAAATGGCGCACTTCAGGGTTAAATGTTTATAAAAACCACAAACCTGAATAGTGTTAGAAAATTAGACTTTTTAGAAGAAAAAAATTATAAAGTTTTTAAATTTTGGTTGTGACTTTCGAGTAGGAACCCAAATACAGATCCGAAAGAGCGATAAGGAGTGTAAGCAAATCGAGATCCTGCCCAACAACAACGGGTTTTTCATAATTGTTGGCCGCGTTGATCGCAATCTGAACAATTAACGAGTCGGCATCATGGGTAGCAGCGAGAGTGGAAATACCTGCTGATTCTAATGTGTTTATCAGTTGACCAATAAAACGCTCTTTATTGGCAAGATTACTCAACAAATCCTTTTGCGAATCACTAATTGGCGTGTCTGTGTCGAACATTATTTCTGCAGATATCCGTTTTAGGAGACGTTGTTGACGTTCAATACTTTTTGTACTGCCCTCATTCTGGCTGTATCCATCAAAAACTACAGCTACCTTTATCGCTTTCGAATGAAATTTACGTACATATTGTAGATGTCTGAAAATGTTCCGGGTTTTGGCCACACCACACGATGAATTAAATTTCCTCCATCTAGTACCTATAATTTTCGTAAAAGCTCTATAAAGTTACTATTTCTAACGCTCACAATTAATAAACATACCTTGTTTTTGAATATTCATGAAAAGTTTGTAACCAACTAACGCAACGCCACTTTTACAAAAAAAACTGTCAACAAATGTTTAATAAGCGGCGTCGCCGTCGGCGTCGTGGCGTGGCGCCAACTTGATTTGGTTGTAAATTCCTTTATCCCGGCATACGTTTAGGTGTAATTTTTTAAATGAATACGTGATTTTAGAGTCATCAATATTTTATTATAATGAATTTGGGCTATTGCTAATTTAAAAACAATGGTTGTTAAAAAAAACTCTGTTATTAATTTTCATGAATTTTGTCCTTTTGTGGAACCACTGCGCTGGGTTAATTTTTGTCTTCGCGCTGAGAAATAAGTTTATTTTCCAAGGTCATTTATATGCGATGGATGGGAGATACGCAAAGACATTATATAACAAATTTTATGAAGAATTTTATGTAGAATATAATAAGTCCTATAATATTTTCTCGTCGAAGTTACGGTTTGTGAGCAAAATGTCGAAAAGCGTCGTGAGGTCAGGTTTGGGGATGGGTTTTTGAACAAACGGGGATGAAGCTCCCACGGAGGAGGTGGGAACCCTTCGGATCTGTTTTTGGATCCCTACTGGAAATTCACAACCAAAATTTCAAAACTTTATAAATTTTGTCTTCTATTCGTGGTTTTTACGTCTAATTTGCTTACATTAGAATAAAACATGTTCATCTTTATTTAACGGACATTTATCTAACTACTATGCAAAACAACACATTTTCGTGGCAAAGAAAGAAGACTTATCTATAAAAAAAATTAAATTATTATGAAATATAAAACGTGACTTTTACCCCATATGTGGGGTAAATGCCCGATTAATGAGGGGCAAATCCGAACACACTTTAAAAAACTAAATCGTATTAAGAAGCCTCAACTTTCTCATACGGCGTGCAATCTTCATGCCATCACTTTTACACTGAATATCCGGTCTTCAATGAGTTCATGACATTCTTGACACGCATCATCAGTTACTTTTTCCTTTGCCGTAACCTTGTTTTTTAATTCCATCTTAGCATCGTCTGTAATTTATAATTTTATTGTGTTACGAGTTAAATTTAAGTTTTCCTTTCTCAGCTTTTCTTCAGCCAGACCTTCCAGTTTTAATTTATTGGGAGTGCTAGACAGTATTTGCGAATTATTTCCTTCCTTCTCTTCTTCTTTTTTTTTCATCTTTTTGTTTCGGAAGTAGAATTATATCCTTAGGTATCACCATTTTTTCCCTGTATTATGCTTATATAATGCAGGCTCCAACCTCTCTGGAGTTAAAGGTATTTGCTTGAATACGATGTCCCTTGTTAAAACAGCTTCTTCTGACATTGTCGCTAGTTGAAACCCTCCTATCTGGTCAGTTTTATCTTTATTAATGTCACTTTTCCTTGGCAGAAGGTAAAAAAAGGAGACGTCGTCTTCAGAATCGCTGTTATATTTAGTGATTGGGTTCATTTGCATTTTTATCTGAGAACCTGGACGCTAGAAAAATCCTCTTCTGAGAGCACATTTTTGTTTATTAGATATATTCCATAAAATTCAAAGCCTGAAGGTGAGTAATATTTTCCGGCACTTGTTACTAGCCATCTATCGCATTCGTTTCTGTAAAATGTTTTAATGCTTTAAAATAACGGCAATCCGAAGGCTGGATTCTGTGACTGCTGTGGGATAGTATCATCAAAGATGAATAAAAATGTCTCTGCAATAATTTGCTCCTTCTTAACTTTCGTCGGAAGAATAAGTGTCAAGTATGTGGAGAACCGAATGCTCTTTATTTATTCTAATCTTGGACCGAAAATGATTAAGCCACTATGAATAAGTTGCTATTTATGTATCCAGATTCCAAACACATCGCTATATATTCTCGTGGAACCTCATCCATTAACTCGTTTTTCATTCTCTTCCGAGGAAATATCACCACGCTCAGTTGAAGGTATTTTTCCTATAAATTTCTTGCCTTTCCTACTAACAATTTTTGGTATTTTGTTAGAATAGCACTTGGTGGAAAATTAAGCATTTTGAATAATTCTGATAGATTTTCAAAGAATAACTTAATTTGCACTTCGTTAATCCGCATCATTCTTGCTAAACTAGAAGCGTGTGGAGCGCGCAGTGACAGGTTGTATTTTTTTTAATAAAATTATTAACCCGTTCTCTGTCAGCTAGTTTTAATTTTGGATTAAACGGGTATTTAATTTTATTTTGCAATTTTTATTAATGTTTTGAAAGTGATACCGTAAAATCGGTTATCCAAATCTTTACGGTGCTTTACAAGTTCATGTTCCATTTCTTCTGAGAAAACACTTCGATATATTCCCAACCTATTAGCACCATGTCCCGATTCCATCCGTTTTCGTAGAGTACACTCATTTATTTCAAGCTTTCTTGCCGGCGCCGGCGCCGGCGCGGCGCGGCGGTTTCTTTGGAAATACCTTTATTTATTCTTGTTTTCTTTTATATGACCTAAAACAAAGAAAAAACTTACAAGAAATATCACAAATTTTTCTGATGGGGAAAAAATTCGCATGTGAACTATGACCCCACCATTGATATCTAGGAAATTTAAAAATAGTTTCCTTTGACATGAATTCTTAAAATATAACATAAAAGCTGCCTATATATTGTTTGGCAATTTAAGCTATTGGTTTCATAAAATATCTTAAAATAAAAAATAAAATAA
>MU185143.1:0-11502 GCA_016904865.1 Pissodes strobi
AATAGATACCTGCTCAATTTAACATTTATTTCCTTGATTTTGTAAATTTACACCATTCCTAGTTCCTATTCACTTTAGATTAATGTATGATTGAAGCTGAATGTATGTGTAGTTATTTAAGTTAGTAGATAAGAGTTGTAAATATTTCAACCTTAACATTGTTGTTGATTTGTTGACCTTGGTCTTTTTTACGGTCAACAAAAAATAAATATTATTATTATATTTACATTTGTGTCTCTTATACCGGTTTCAGTCATTCAGTCAGATTCTGTTAAATATAACCTAGAACTACGCAGTACAAAATAACCTGATCCGATTAAAGTAATAAAACTGACAAATTACTAGTAGTAAAAAGAAAAAAAAGGTGAATCAGCGCTTATGGTGCTGATCTTAAAGAATAAGATTAGGCATCCAATGTCGAATTAAAGTCATCTCTGACTAGTTTTCTAGACTTGTAGAAACAAGCTGGAACCCTGACTTTAGACGCGGCAAGTTAAATACGGAAATTTAGCTCTGTCCGCTCTAATATCGGAAAGTTGATTGAATGACTAACCAAAACTAATCAAAAGTAACCAAAAGCAGCAAAACGGGCTAAAATGTATTGAAATAGATTACACAAATTAAAGTAAGTTAAAACTAACCAAAACGACTAACGAAAACTAACCAGAAACATTATATTTGACTATAACATATCGGAGCCGGTTCAGATGAATACTATGGTTTCTTGCCAGTGAGTTTCCAAGGTCGCATAACGACACGAAAAATTTTAGTGAACGTCACGACACGGCTTGTGCATAACTGATTATAACGTATCGGAACCCGCTAAAAATTAAATAAATTGAGACTAAGTGCAAAAAAACTAAAAGTTGATTGGGCGACTAACCAAAACTAACCAAATCTATTAAAATTGATTAGAACGTATCGGAACCAGTTCAAATGACCAAAATAAGCTGAGACTAAGTGAAACTAACCGAAAGTTGATTATACGCCTAACCAGAACTAACCAAATCTATTGAAACTCATTATAACGTATCGGGACCGGCTCAAGTAAGTAAAATAACTTGAGACTAAGTGAAACTAACCGGAAGTTGATTAGACAGCTAACTAAAAGTCACCAAATGTATTAAACTTGATTATAACCTATCGGAACCGACTCAAATGACTGAAATAGGTTGAGACTAAGTGAAACTAACCACAGATCTAGAAAGGAGAAACTAACCGTAAGTTGATTAGACGGCTAATCAAAATTAACCAAATCTATCCAAATTGATTATAACGTATCAGAACCAACTGAAATAAGTTTAGACTAAGTAAAACTAACCAAAAGTTGTTTAGACGACTAACCCAAACTAACCAAATCTATTAAACTTGATTATAACGTATCGAAACAGACTGAATTGACTAAAATAAGTAGAGACTAAGTGAAACTAACCGGAAGTTGTCTAGACGACTAACCAAAACTAGCCGAATTTTTTAAACTCAATTATAACGTGTCGGAACTGACTCAAATGACTAAAATAAGTTAATCTAAGTGAAACTAACCGAAAGTTGATTAGACGACTAACCAAAACAAACCAAATATATTAAAATTGATTATAACGTATCAGAACCAGCTCACATAAGTAAAATAAGTTGAGACTAAGTGAAACTAACCGAAAGTTCATTAGACGACTAACCAGGACTAGCCAATTCTATTAAAACTGATATTAAGGTATCGGAACCGACTCAAATAACTAAACTAAGTTGAGACTAAGTGAAACTAACTGGAAGTTGGTTCGACGATTATCCAATAGGTACTACCAAATTTATTAAAATGTATTATAACGTATCGGAATCAGCTCAAATAAGTAAAATAAGTTGAGGCTAAGTGAAACTAACCGAAAGTATATTCGACGACTAACCAAGAATAACCAAATCTATTAAAATTGATTATAACGTATCGTAACCGGTTCAAATGAATAAAATAAGTTGATTTTAAGTGAAACTAACCGAAATTTGAATTGACGACTAACCAAAACTAACCCAATCTATAAAAGTTTTTTATAACGTATCGGAAAAGGTTCAAATGACTAAAGTAAGTTGAGATTGAGTGAAACTAACCGAAACTTGATTCTACGACTAATCAAAATTAAGTATATTAAAATTAATTATAACGCGTCCGAACCGGTTCAGATGACTAAAATAACTTGACACTAAGTGAAACTAATTGAAAGGTAATTGGACGATTAACCAAATCTAAACAAATATATTAAAATTGATTATAATGTATCGGAATCGGCTTAAATAAGTTAAATAATTCGAGACTAAGTGAAACTAACCGAAAGTTTATTGGACGACTAACCAAATCTATTGAAATTGGTTACAACATGTCGGAACTGGCTCAAATCAGAAAAATAACTTGAGACATAATGAGACTAACCGGAAGTTGATTAGACAACTAACGAAAAGGAACTAAGTTTATTTAAATTGATTATAACGTATCGGAACCGACTAAAATAATTTTAGACTAAGTGAAACTAACTGCAAGTTGATTTGGCGACTAACCATAACTAGCCAGATTTATTAAAATTGTTTTTAACGTATCACAACCAGCTCAGATAAGTAAAATAAGTTGAGACTAAGTGAAACTAATCAAAAGTTGATTATACGACTAACCCAAATTAACCAAATCTATTAAAATTGACTATAATTTACCGAAACCGACTCAAATGACAAAAATAAATTGAGACTAAGTGAAGCTAACCAAAAGACGGTTAGATGATAAACCAAAACTAACCAAATCTATTAAAATTGATTGTAACGTGTCGGAACCAGCTCAAATAAGCGAAATAAAATGAGACTAAGTCAAACTTACCGATAGGTGATTAGACGGCTACCAAAACTAATAAAATCTATTAAAATTGAATATAACGTATAGGAATTATCTGAGATAACTAAAATATATTAAGACTAAGCGAAACTAACCGAAAGTTGATTAGATGAATAATAAATCAAATCTATGCAAATCTATTAAATTTGATTATAACGTATCGGAACCAGCTGTAAAAGAATTTGAGACTAGGTGGAACTAACCGAAAGTTGAATAAAGACTAACCAAATCTATTAAAATTGATTATAACGTAACGGAACCGGCTCAAATAAGTTAAAAAAGTTGATACTAAGTGAAACTAACCGAAAATTGATTAGACGACTAACCAAATCTATTAAAATTTATTATAACGTATTGGAACCAACTCAAAATAAGTTGATACTAAGTGAAACTAACCGCGTTAGATCGGGGATTGAGAGACGGATCGAATGCAGTTTTTACAACCACCACTAATGTTATAAATTGTAACAACGATCGAAACTTGAAGTAATATACATTTATGTGATATATTTTGGTAAACTAAACTTACGTAATCTGCTAAAAGTAATTTTTACATTAGATTGTGTTAAGGGTGGGTGAGGGTGACTTTTAGCTTCTCACGACAGACTAGTCGTGTCTCATATCGTTAGATCGAGGAATGACAGACGAATCGGATGCAAATAGTCCTTTGCTTTTTCAACCACACTTATAACGTTATAAATTGTAAACAAGAACGAAACTTCAAGTAATATGCATTTATTTGGCATATTTTGGTAAAGTAAACTTACGTAATCTAACCTGATCTCACCCAAGCTTGTCAACTATTATATTTCCACACAATTATGAGTTTTCTCAGATCTCAAATTTAGTAAGCGTTGTATGCTGCTTCGGCATTTTCAATGTCTCCCCCGGTTACATCTTTGTGAAGGACTGTGAATTTTAGATGCTTTGCAATAATTTTTGAGATATGACGCAAACATGTAATTTTTTAAATAGAACACCATTTATATTTTTTATACGTTCGTCATAAGCTTTTCATAAACATTTAAATCACGACTTTTTAAAAATATGTAGGATTTTGTGGTTGGTTTGGGGCATTACTATAAAAATGTGTGTTTTTTATTGTATTTAAAAAGTTAGAAATATTTTTAATTTTTTGTTCATTCCTATTTAAAAAAAAAATTTGAAGCCAACTACTCTTAGTACTATTAGAGCTGCCACCTTACCATCTGACTGGCAGTTATGTAATTTTTAACTTTAACACTGTTCCTGTTACAATTTCTGGGCTTTCCTGTTGCAATAATTAAAAAACAGGTCTCTTTATTTTAACTGAAATAATGTATATTATATTTCCGTTTATCTAAAAAATATGCGAAATTCACGTAATCATAAAATCAATAGGTATGCAGGAATATTTAAGACTTTGATTTCGGTACCGGTAATATCGCTCCCTCAATTTAATGGATTCCGAAAAAACAATAATTAAAGTATGAGAAATACTAAGAAACAAAAATATATGTTTAAATAAAGGGGTAGGCAGTTTTTTTTAAATGCCTAATAATTAGAAACAATAAGAAATAAAGGATAATATTATTTTACAGTTAATAACAGGGCGAATATTTAGTACCTTACAAAAATTACCTCCAATCCCTTATAGTAAAATTACTTAATTTAAAAACAGCGGCCTTAAAAAATATGCCACTGAAAATTTTATTTTACTTTATAGTAAAAATATTACTTATAAGTGAGATAACATAGAAAAACTTAGAAATTGGCCACTTTACAATGTTGCTAATAAGTTGCTAACTGTATTGTATTTCTGTAGTAACTTTGCGATTGGGGATACCTTTACATACACTTTGTAGTCAAGCCTACTAAGAAGTTAAATTTTTGTCATTGCGGCGACAAAAGTTTCTTACTTTAAAGTATTAAAGTAGTTAAACGTTGCCATGCTATGGTTCTAGCAGCCATGCAACTTACCACAGAGTAATGAAAACTTATGGGCACTATACCAGCTAAGCGTTACGTAGGTTGCACAATTTTTTCTTACTTAGTAAAAGCTTAAACTTCATAGTAAGTACGATGTTTGGGTTTGGTTTTTAATCCAGAGTAATGTATTTGGCATCGATTACCACTTATTTGCCTAATTATAGCGACGCTGTAAGTCAGCGACAATTTCTTTACGATCCTAATTGGGTTATTTATATCTATTTAAGAGAACGCATTGTACAGGGTGGCGCATTTTGGATGCATTTACGGGGTTTCTCGGTAATTAGTTAAGATAGAAGGATGCGGTTTTCGCGACACCGGGCTATTTTTTTGTTAAACAAAAGATACCGTCAACACAAATTTCCTAGGCCTCTTCGTTTTTGAGCTACAGGGCCATTTTAAAAATGTTGAATTTTCGGGCACCCCTCGTATCACAGCTACCTGATAACTTACAGAGAAGATAAAAACGGATGCTTATAGTACTTTTTACGTAGAATTCAGTGGCGTGCCCGAAATTTTTGCCAGAGATATTGTTTTTGAGATATGACCCAAACATAAAATTTTTTAAATGGAACACCCTGTATTTTTTCCGTCGTTAAATTGCTTTATTTTTTCCCATAAAAATGATATATAACACTTAACATTTTCTATTTTTGGAAATGGTTAAAATTAAAAAAAAATTGCGAATTTAATGTTATATTCTTCTAGTTGGCTATGAATTGTATTTAAAAATTCGAAACAATACTCAATACAAATGTTGAATTACTTAAAAAATATTATTATCATAATATGACTCTATGTTATTTTAATACACCGGCTTGCAAACAAACTAGGCTTGAAAGGGCATTATTAGATTAAAGTAGGCCTTGGAAACAAAAGTTAAATTTAATCGTCATTTAATTTTTTGACAGCTTTAAAAAAGCAGTGATTTAAAAAGTAAAAAATGGCGTATGACAATCTTTATAAATTTAATACGTTTATTGTTTGCCAAATGAAAGAACCTAGACGGAAAGAATGCGAGCAAAAAATATCCTCGCATATTTAGATGCTGCCACATTTTTTTCCCAATAATCCTAATTTATTTTCTGTCTAGTTTCCTATAGTGAATTTACATATTTAAATTTCCTACTTGAATACTTAATTTTGTTATTTTTCTTAATACTACTGTCTTCTATTATTTACTATTTTATTTACACAGGGAAATACGGAATACGCAATAAGTATACTATAATATTTATAATGTTTATATTTTATTCGCCTTCAAGCTATTTAAAATACGCGACGATAGGCAACAGTGCGACGTTTACTTGATTTATAGCGGGGAGGCAGTTTCGTGATTGGTCGCAGGATATATTAAATACACTTTGACCCTAGACCAACACCTAATTTTTTTTATATATTTTAAAATTTCGGCAGCGACTTGCTTTAGCCATTGGCGTGGAAATTGCCGATGCCGAACTGTGTGGTTATTTATATTATTTGGTTTGTAGGGTCTGGTCTGGTGATATATAGGTTTTGTCGATTTTGCAAATTCTCTTTTTTCACTAGAAAGGGGGTGTCCTATATAGTAGTTTAAGCCAAAAAAGTTGGAAGATCCGCTATATTTGAACCGCCCTCATAGTTCGACTTTTGACACAAATTTTCAGCACCACTTCACAAAAGCACTAGAAATATTAGACAAAACACATCTGAAAATCAATTGTCGGGTGAAAATATTAACTAGGATACATTTGCGTCGAACGAGAGACCTCCGTCTTGTTCCGGTCCTAATATAAAGCGACTCATAGCCATAGCCCCATTAAACAAAATTAAATTTTACTTGTAAATATCCATCCTCCTTTTTACTGTCAACTGTCATAATAGCCAAAATAAAGATTTTTAAGAAGGCACACTGTTGCCAGACGTTTACTGTAGTTTCGTTAGCAAAATTCATTAGAAAAATGGTGCGCTATAAGCGCAGCTTATTCACTACCAGCTAGTCATCTTGCGGCGGCATCCTTTGATTTGGGAAAGTCAGTAACCAAGTTTTGCAAATTTTAGAAGAGGGTCATGACTTAATATTGTTTTAAACGTCTGGGCATCTGAATAATACCTTTGACAGTTCGTTTAATTTAAAATATGCTTTTTCTACAAGCGTGCGTAAAGTACTCACTTTACGCACCCTCTAAGATTCGTAAAATAAACTTTTTTAATGTGCAGTGCGTAAAATAAGTTATTTTACGCACTAGTGCGTAAAGTAAATCTGACATATTTTTTGACATTTATGGCAATGCGTAAAATAATATATTTTACGCACTGGTGTGTAAAATAATTTATTTTACGCACTAGTGCGTAAAGTAATTTAATAATACTTTTGTTTTTTCATATATTTTTCGGTAGTAGAAAAAATTTTGTATGCTACTCATGTGTAAAGTACCCTTTTTTTATTCAATTTCAATTAAATTTTTTTATCAATATTCCCATTCATAAAAAAAGGTTCACTTTACACACTTGTTGCATAAATAACTATTTTATCGTCTAAAATCCGTTTAAAAACGATTTTAAAACGCACAATTGTATAAAAATCCGAAATTTCCGAAACTCTCAGGGCGATAGCCGAGGCTTCGGACGAATTTGTCATGTATTTTGAAGCGAAAATTAATTTTAAATTCAACTGTGGAACTGAACCGCTCAGGGCACAGTGCCCGACACTCCAACTTTCCGATTTCGATAGAGTTGCTAGCTGGTAGTGAATATAAGCTATAAGTGTCTCTACTCTTTTTTTATTAGGTGAATGATTTTTTATTGCAGTAGCACATCCTATATTGCGCGACGAGCAGTGTGTGTGTGTGCGAAGATGTTGATTGACACGGTTCTTGAAGAGTTAGTTTGGGGAACAGATGTCCTGGGAGCATATTCGCATGTAACAGGCAAGATGTTCATTCGGCAATGCCGATCATTTCTTCATATGTGACGTGCACGATAGCATTTAGTCAGATGTCGTGACTGTTACATAGAATCAACAAATAAGTCTTGAATTATTTTAACACTTCATGCATGGCCCTCCGCTCGCTTCGCTCGCTACGGGGGCTCAACGAGCAGAAACTAACCAAGTGCTAACCAAAACTAACCCAAAATAAAAAAAAGTTAAATAAAAATTTTGGGTTAGTTTTGGTTAGCACCTGGTTAGTTTGTATTTGTTGAGCCCCCGTATAGGGAGCAAAGCGAGCGGAGGGCCATGCTTGAGGTGTTTAAATAATTGAAGACTTTTTGGTTGATTCTATGTAACAGTCACGACATCCGACTAAATGCTATCGTGCACGTCACATATGAAGAAACGTTCAGCATAGTCGAATGGACATCTTGCTTGTTACATCCGAATATGCGTCCTGGGAGTGAGTTCCACAGTGATGCAGTGCGCCAGACAAAGGAGTTCTTGTAAAGCGATGTTCTAGGTGTTTTCAGTTGTACGACGAACCGGTGTGCTCTTGCCGTTTATCGTGATTGTCTGACAGGCGTTGTCAGGGGCGGGATAAGGCGTACCAAATCCTGGGAACATCTGCCGTAAAAGTATCTGTAAAACAGGGATTTCTCGGTCACATGTTTGCGGCGTTTCAGACTATCCAGATTCCGGGTCAACTCCGGGTCATCGACGAGACGCACAACTCTCTTCTGAACGGAATCCATTAGCTTTAGGGTGTGCTCTGGCGTGGCACCCCAGATGTGTGAGCAATATTCTAAGCACGGTCTTATTTGCCCTTTGTAAAGCAAGAGCAACTGCTGCGGTGTATACATTTTTTGTTGCGAAATAGCGTACCAAGCTTCTGGCTGGCTGATTTTGCGACGTTAGCAACGTGGTCATGTCAGGACATATTGCTGTTGACCGAGACCCCCAGTAGTCCGATTGAATGAAGATGAAGGGATGATCGATCCTGCCATAATGATATCATTGCCCGCCGTATGGTAAATGTGGCTGCTTGGATGATTGTTCAATGTGCATTTGCATTCATTCATCGGAATAAAAGAGACACTCATTCGATTACACTAATCCTTTGTATGTATATATTCGTCAAATATTTCACTTCATACATGGCCCTCCGCTCGCTCCGGGGGTGTAACCAAACAAACCTAACCCAAACTAACCCAAGACATTCCCAAATGAGGAAAAACAAACTAAAAAATATTTGCATTTTCGACTGACAAATTTCAATTATTTTTTTATTTCCGGCATGCCTTGGGTTAGTTTGGGTTAGTTTTGTTTGGTTGCGCCCCCGAAGCGAGCGGAGGGTCATGCGTGAAGTGGAATATTAAATATACTTAAATAGTAAACAACACTGTTATTCCCCATAAGAAAATGTGCAACTTTTGGAGACACTGTGCCAGGCCCCGGTGTCGGTGACTAAAATTTCATTATTTTCACGTTACAGTTTCCATATTTTCACGCTACACCTGGGAAAGTCGTAGTGGAAGTTTGCCCTTCTAGGGCAATTTAGGCTCAAAACGCGGATATTTTTTCGGCACAAATTGGCGAATCCTCCGATTTTTTTGGCTTAAGCTACTCTATAGGACACCCCTTTTCTAGCGAAAAAAAAAGAAAATTTGTAAAATCGACACAACCTATATATCATCAGACCCTTAATTTGATGATATCTTTGAAGATTTTTAACCTTTCTTATATTTTTCTTGCATTTGGTGATTATTATACGCGGTTAACTAATTTTTATATATTTGGGATAACTCTCTTAACTGAACTCTCTAAATTAAAATTTTTATTACATAACAATTCTGAACGTTCTATAAAGAGCGTTTTGGAACATTCTTGCTTCAATATTGCCTAACTTTTAATACAAAAATTGAATGCTAGAGAAATTATATGAATTAGCTACGATAAACCGTTTTTTTCGAAATTAAGCGACGTCATCAATGACGTAAATACAAAACCTTCGGAAAACAAACTCTACTTATTACTACAACATATTTATGTAATACATACAACAAATAATATCATAGAATACTATCCTTATTATAAAAATGAGATATTATTATATGACATATTTTGTACTATAAGACTGTAATATAAAAAAAACTGTAATTAATTTTAACGTCTTAAACTAATTAATATTATCAATAATAATATGGTAAGAATAATATCGTGCGCCTATGGGATGGCAAGATTTTTTACGTGCTAGTCCTCTACCCCCTTCAGTCGTTGTTAAGGTTCACTCGCTTGGCGCACTATATGTGTGCTCTGTATAACTGCAGAATCTCCTTTTATATTGTTTTTGATGGTAATCTCACATCGGATCGATATATAGACATTTTACAAGAAAATCTTCTGGCAGAAATCCAAGACATCAATGACGTTTACTTCCAACAAGATGGAGCACCAAGCCACAATGCAAGAAGAGTGGGTGATCTTCTAAACAGATATTGTCATGATAAGTGGATAGGCACCAGTGGTTCTGTTAGGTGGCCACCTGGGTTACCTACTTGACGCCTTTAGATTTTTCCTTCTGAGGTTTTATAAAAAATCAAATATATAGAGTTAAAAGTAATAACGTTAAGGAACTGCAAGTACGTTTTAGGAATAGTTTAAGGAAAGTAACACGATTGCATTTATATAATATATACATTGCGAAGTGTCGAAAAACGTTGTAGGCGGTGTCTAGAAAATAACTGCTTGCACTTTAAAAATAAGAGGTAACCGAATGTTGTTTTTGTTATACCTAAGATACTTAATATAGCTGTAATCAATAATTAATTAAATTCAAGTAATTCTTGATTTTTGTTTCTTAATCGACTATTAAATTTAAATAAAAATAATTCAATTGATTTAAATAACTAGTTCTTGATGTGTTATTTTTTCAATCAGTAAAATAAAGTGTATAGAGTATTGTTTCGAATTTTTTAATAAAATTCATGGCCAACTAGAAGAATATAACATTAAATTCGCCATTTTTTAATTTTTTGTTATTCCTAAAAATAGAAAATGTTAAGTGTTATATATCATTTTTATGGGAAAAAAATAAAGTAATTTAATGACGGAAAAAAATACAGGGTGTTCCGTTTAAAAAATTATATGTTAAGGTCATATCTCAAAAACAGTATCTCCGGCAAAAATTTTGGGCACGCCACTGAATTCTACGTAAAAAGTACTATAAGCATCCGTTTTTATCTTTTCTGTAAGTTATCAGGTAGCCGAGATACGAGGGGTGCCCGAAAATACAACATTTTTAAAATCGCCCTGTAGCTCAAAAACGAAGAGGCCTAGGAAAAGTGTGTTTACGGTATCTTTTGTTTAACAAAAAAATAGCCCGGTGTCGCGACAACCGCATCCTTCTATCTTTACTAATTACCGAGAAACCCTGTAAATGCATCTAAAATGCGCCACCCTGTACAGCAATACTTCCAAAAACGTCCTGAGTTAATCACATGATAATATGGCATACGACATAAATATATTTTTCTCCGATTGACAGCAAATATTAATTTTGCAGACACATATCAATCAGCAAAGCATTACTTTTCCTGTCCAGGCAGCAAAGTAAGTACTTTGCTGCCTAGGCAGCAAAATGATTAGTCTCCATGGGAATAAAACGTTTGACATAAGTTGTCAAACTATACTTATTATGGACATACACATTTCCATAGCAACCAACCGTTCCAACAATTGCGATTTCTATCAA
>MU185143.1:11512-26389 GCA_016904865.1 Pissodes strobi
AACCGTTCCAACAATTGCGATTTCTATCAAATTTTGTCTTAATTTATCACTGCAGGAAAAATAAAAAGATTGTGGGAATTGTAATAATTTGCAAATATACAATATACATATATCATTATAAACAATCGGTTAAAAAAATTATATGTTCAACTCGGCAGCAAAGTAGATTGACTGCCTTAGCTAAACCCCTAGCCTCGCTACGCTCGGCTATGAGCTATCAGCCGCGGCAGTCAATCTACTACTTTGTTGCGTAGTAAAACAAATAAACTATACGCCATGTAACTAAGCAAACACCGTTCCAATCATCGTTTGATGATGATAAAAAGGTTAAACGTGCTTCGAGAGTAAAATACTGTTTCGGTATCGTGTGTAGTGTTGTGTTGTAGTTGCTTTGGCCGAAGGTTCCAAACCATAATATATGTTTTGATGATTTAGTAGTACACTTGTTCAACACCTAGTTTATTCAAGATCTTTTACTGCAGTCAATATAATCTAAAGAAACCACTAAACTATATTTGATACGAAGTAGTAGGCGTTAATGCTGCAACTCTTCTAGTGAGGTCAATGGTGATACAATGAAATAATCCGCGATCCTACATAGCAAATGCATGTAAATAATTGCGTCTGAATAATATGATGTAAGGCATTATTAATATGTACAATCCTGACACGCACCGCTTTGGTCATTCTAAGGTCGAAGTTACTTAACAAATCGTGGTAAAATGATTTTTAAAAATCGTTCCAAGGTAACCGCATAAGATACAAACTATAAATATGGCTAGTTTAAGGTCACTACATTGAAATTCGATTAATCACTTTAATGGCCCGCTAAATTAGTGCTCGTTCGATAATGCTCAGAAAAGATAAGATCTCATAACAAGCAATATCCTGATACTGCGTTTTTCACATTTTGTGTTCTATTAATTTCAAAAGCTGACGAGCATATTGAGTTCCCACTGGGCACTTGAGTATATTGTATGTTTCTTTTTTAGGGCTGCGGAGTCTGATGAGAAATTCTATAGCATGGATGATATTTTGATTTTATGTAAAGAAGAATATGACATTAATAGATTTATGATGGCATCCACTGATTCGTTTAGCAGTGACCAATCGGAGTTCAAAGTATTGGCCCTCAGTTTAATTCTAGCTTGAACAGAACTTAATGTAGCATAATGTTGTGGATTTTATAACATCACCCAGTATATCGAATAGTTGACGTTGTTTTTACGACAATCTGATTATAGATAAGGAATTTTCTATGTACCTATTCATATATAAAGGCCTGAAAAAATAAAAAAATGAAAAATATGGGCTTTAAAATTGACAAAAATGCAACAGTTTTGGAAAAAAATGCAATAGATGTGCATTTATTAATTAATACAATCAGTAAGCTCGAAATTATAAACGGTTTACTGTTTCGAGAATTAGCCTAAGAAACTTATTTTAAAATTGGAAAACTTCGCTCAACGTATTGTGGTATAATTGGTGAATATATAAGTTTAGCAATAACATTTATTTGTAATTCAAGTAGATTTACGACATCTGCAAAAAATGGTTGAAGCTTTTTGAAAGTTGAAAATCTGTATTATATTTGATTACGGAGTCAAGTTTGTTTAAATCCGAGGAACCAATTGCTTTACAGACAATTTTGCAATCCGATTTAAAATGATTTATCACAAAAAATCAGTTAGGTAAATTCCCGGTCGTAAATAAATATATTTTATTACATTTTTAATACGATTGTATAAGGGTATATTATAAAATATGTTTGTTTGATAAAATTGTGGGGGCTTTATGGAATTATTCATGAAGAAATGCAAGAAAATGCTGTGATATACAAAAATATTTTATATCGAAAAGCTAAAAATGCAAATATTGCAAAATGCATTTTTTCGGGCTTATGCTCTTATAAAATTATGATTATCTAGACGATTTTTATGAAAGTTAGAAAAATTAGAAATGTACATTATTTTAGGGATACAAGTTACTTATTATTGCTTTAGAAACGGTAATGTTTTTTATTATGTTATTGGATGCGTGCCAGAATTCCGAGCTCTACACCGGTTGGTGCTCACTGGCAACTTGAGTTGCCACTGGGCACTTGAGTATATGTATGTTTCGTTTTTAGGGCTGCGGAGTCTGATGAGAAATTCTATAGCATGGATGATATTTTGAGTTTATGTAAAGAAGAATATGGAAGTAGAGCGACACAAAAGAAATCTCTAATTGCGATTCATCCACCCAACGAGCCCCCGGAGGTTGAAACCGATCAAGAGCTGAGGCATCGGTTCAAATCGATGTCTGATACAGAAGGGAGTCAGTCAGAGGACGGATGTGAGGTTCAATACGAAATATTTTTGCAGCCATCTACTTCATACAGTCAGCCAAGCCAAAACGGCCAATATTTGCAAAAATAAGGCCCAACACGGACATTTGGACTCAGGGGAACACCAACAACTATGGGTTGCCTCCTGCAAGCCACCAGTTTCGTTCCAATGTTAATGACTTACTCAAAAACACCGTCCAGTCAACTATAGATGCGTTTAAATTTGTTTCAGCAATAAATTTGTTGAACATATGGCTGTGCAGACTAATTTGAATGCTGCACAAGTAAGTAGTATCGCAGGCTACGAAATAAATGCATGTATTGGCAAGGAGAACCGGACTGCAAAGTAGAAATTGTTGCTGATTCTATGAGGCCACGCCGTGCCGGCGCCGTTTCGAGGACATTCATCGATTTCTTCATTTCAACGATAACTCCCAGATTACAAAACCTGACCGATACTATAAAGTATGGCCACTACTTGATGTCCTCAAGAACTCGTTCCAAATAGATCAAGCAGGGGATTCAGTTTCTGTGGATGAAAGCATAGTTCCCTACTATGGAACGCACCCCACTAGATAGTTTATAAGGGGCAAACCCTTTAGGTTTGGCTTCAAATTATGGGTAACGGCTAAACCAAACGGTTACGTGTTGCATGTTGCATGCTGAACCTTACTGTGGATCTCGCACTCAATTACCAGATACTGGATTAGACCAGGGTGGGAATGTAGTCATTGTATTGCCGGAATATGCAAACTTACGACCAGGAAGCAAAATATAATCCGACAATTCGGTGGCCTTATTGTAAGGATTGAGCAGAAGGGGATTGGACGGTACTGGAACCTTGAGTTAGTTTTCGTATAATATGTTGTTCTTTCTTGACTGCGGCAAGATAATTACATTTTGACAAAATGCAATAATTACTTTACACTGCGTTGTATTTTTATACAGGTAATGTCAACGGGGGTTTTATGTTATCCTTTTAATAATGAAATGAATTTTAATATATATATATATATATATATATATATATATATATATATATATATATTCAAATACCCTTCAATTTAATAACATTTCCCATCTGAATAAAAGCCATACATTAATGCTATTAATAACTTAACAAGGGGATGTCGATGATGCATAAAAATCAATAGCGTATCTTTTCACCAACTCTTAGAACAAAAATTGACTTTGAATTGCCATGTTTGTATTCCATGTACAATATATTTTCATTTTAAATTTAAAATATTATCTTCGGTACTTATATAATATTTAATTTTAAAGATATACATTATTTGTAATGAGATGTGCTTAGCCTGAAATAATCTCGGTAATTCACCGCATCCCGTTTAAAGGAAAATACCTAAAACTTTCGTTTATACTTCGTTTGGGCAATTATAGATAAGTAGGACATCAAAATATAACAAATATATGCTCATTGATGCTTTGATCTAATGAATCAAATCAATTATTTTTTTGAGGTTTCTAGAACTTTTAGAAGTTAATTGTTGGCAAGACAGCTTAGAAACATATTATACTAGTTAGACATTACTGCAGAGTTATTTCAATACATTAGCTTGATTCTCTTTGTGCTGACAGTAATGAATTGCACAAGTCCAAAGTTTCGTAATCACTATTTACCCGAGTAAATAATATATGCGCCTATAAATCACGTCGTAAAATACTGATTTTCTAGCACTTAAGCTTCTAAAACCACAAAGCGTAGGCAGATTCAGTAACAGAGTCTAACACAAAGAAAGAAAACTGTTGGAAAGTAACAATACAAATAATAATTGGGTGTAATGAGTAATGAGAGACTATTAAGAAAGATCTAGTAGATTTTTCGTCAAACTCCAGTTCAGTTTAATTCGAGGTTTATTCCTCTCCTACCAATATGTGTTTTGTTTTCTTATCATGTTATATCACCTTTTATAAAGATCTGAACTTCTGTAAGAAAATTCGACGAAAATAGTTATTTTTGTTACAAGTACCTAAAATGGAGTTTTTCAGGACGAATCATTGCTGTTTCCGGACGAGGCATTAGCCGAGTCCGGAATAACAGATGAGTCCTGAAAAACTTCATTTAGGTACGTGTGGCAAACACTATTTTTTGTCATACCCTCCCAAAATTTAATTTTTATTTATACGCTTTTTGCAATTCTTCAGAACGCCTGAATTTGCAAATTTACCATAATTTTTCAAATCATAGTGTACGACAAAGTTAGCTTAGAATTTGATATTGTAGCAACTATTTGACAATTTTGTCATGTCATTCGAAATTTTTGACATTTAGACATATTCAGGAATTTTGGAATAGTCCGTAAAGGTGACCATGACGACTTTTAGGGACTAGGCCTCCTAAAAAGAAGCGTAAGTGAGTCCGTAAAATAGTTATTTTTGGGAGCGTATGACAAAAAGTACTTTTTAGAACCATAATTGATTACATTTCACTACTTGCCAATAAGGGGACTTATATATGTCTTTCATTTCGCAAGTTATCCAAGGTGTCGCTGTTTTGAGGTAAAGTATATCTGCCTCTTTTAGATAGCGTAATTCATATAAAATATGCGCTCATCTTGTACAAACCGTAATTTTTCTTGTATATGGCTATAGGAGTTTACCATGGGTTAATTTGAACACGTCGTCTAAATTCTTTTTTAAATGTTGTTGGTATAACTCTTGAAACCTAATAATTACAACTTTGCCTAATATATCCCGATTTTGCGACTATAACATTTTCTGTTTTGTCGGTGCAACCCAGCTAATCAACTATATGCCTAATCCTATCCCTTCAACGGTCTATCTATTTCCGAATTCAAAATAGGTGTTTCGGATATCTCGATTTGCTGTTTCTAGTAAATCAAAGAAAACCATTTATTATATCCGAGATCCGGGACTACATCCATAAAGCATTAAAAAAAAGTCTTCACGCAAGGTATCTCACAGGCTGGAACACTATATCATCTCTATCCATTAGCTACTTTACCAGTATAACTCTTGTCAATCCGAAGTGCGAAGGCCCCTGCTCAATATATCCACCTTGAGACAAGACTTTTCGTCATATTGCAAATTATTTAATACGAAATAAAACACTCGTCGGTAAATACAACTGGCAAGCTATACCGACTAATAAGTCAGTTTGTGCCTTCAAAAAGCACTAAGTCAAATCTGTTTACCAAATGAGCTCAGCACCGCATCCGTGAATTTTGTGCACCCAACCAACTGTATTCGCTTCAGCTTTTAAAAATTCAAAGTTTCCTCAAATTTGACTGCTTGGTCATCCAGTCTCTGTAGCGGGATTAGCGCCATAACGACCCATTCTAACCCAGTATTTTATTACCCTCAATTATCCAGTGGCTCAAAAGATCAAGTCGATTTCAAGTACAAGGCAAATTACCCTGAAACATCTAGGAGTGGTCGTTTTTCGTGTTTTCAATAACTTTGTAATAAGTGCCTTAATATTATTTTCTATTGCTGCCGCATGTTCTTCACATAATAAGAGACAGGCACTTCGGATAATGGATACTATACTATACTTTTTTCATCTGAAAGCCCTATGTCAACGTGTTTTGAGTGTGTCAATGTCAATATGAATTTCAAACACTGATTAATTTAGCAGCTGCTAATCGGAGTTAAAAACAGTGGTCTTTAATTTCTCCATAGTCATCAGCTGCAATTTTTTGAATAGTTAATTCATAGGCAAGCTAACCCTGAATTTGACCATTGACGTACATTTTCATGACAGTATGATATCAGATGATCACTTAGACAAATAAAAATATAATATATTCGTGCTGGACATTTATGACCAGCATAAAATTGTCTCGCAATGATTACACGTTGCAGGGACCGAAAGGGACACTCGCTATAAGCTATCCAATTTTATACAGACTATCTCAACCAAACATCTAACATATTTGAAAATAGATTTTTCAGTTTGACGTTGGCCGGAAAAATATTGCGCGGAAAACCTAAAATAAAAATGAAATTTGGCAATATATTAGAGCCATTAGCTGTTACATATCTTTAGAGATGCTCCCAGTGCGACATCAGTAAATAAAAAACACTCTTAGTTAATAATAAAGGGATTATTGGCTTTAATTTGCCCCGGAATAACTCAACTAAAGAGGCACTTAGTTTGTACGACACCTTAAAGATTTCTGAAAACCGTGGATCTGCTTTTTCGTGTTTTTGGATCAATAGCCAATGGCCATGGCTAAAAGCTTAACGAAACAATTTTTGTTTACAATACAGTAATATAAATAAAAACGCATCTCCTTATCTTATTCTAAGGGAACAATACAGTAATATACTAAGTGACATAGAAATCCGAACACCCAGTTTAAATGGTTTTATTTTAATAAAATTTGGTGAATTTATTTATCTTACTGAATATAACAATTGATTAAACTTTTAGCCTTATCAGTCTGAGAATTCGGTTTTTATACCTACTGCTTTTTTAAAATTCACTAACAATAAATGAATATTGCAGTCGCAGAAAAGATCTAAATTTAGCGGATTTTGGTTCTTGACATTCTTTACGATTGGTTACGGAGTTAGAGTACGGAGACGTGTACCATTTCGTCAACTTAGTGAGTTTGATACGGGCCGTATAGTGGGACTTCCGGAAGCTGGACTTCCTTTTCGGGAAATTGCAGTTAGAGTGCAAAGAAGTGTAGACACTGTGGTTAGGTGTTGTCAGGCATGGCTTCAAGAAGGCCGTACGCGAAGAGCAAGGGGCACTAGACGCCGCCGTAGAACAACCGACCGTGAAGATCGTCGCCTAAGATTATTGGCTTTAAGGGACCATTTCTCCACTACCAGGTCCATTGCAAATGAATGGTTTGCAGAACATGGAAGACCTATTGGCATGCGAACTGTTTACCGACGAATGAGAAGTTTTGTCCTGTTTTCATACCGACCACAATGGGTCCTCCCTTTAAGTCCAGAACACCGACGTAATCGCCTTGAGTGGTGCAGAGAACGGTCACTCTGGGATCAGGAATGGAACAGTATTGTCTTTAGTGACGAGTCTCGATTTTGTTTAGGCATGCACGATGGTCGAGTCAGGGTTAGAAGGCGACGTAGTGAAAGGAGGAATCCACAGTTTTTTGTTGAAAGACATGTTCATCATACTGTTGGAGTTATGGTTTGGGGTGCTATAGCTTATGGTTCCAGGTCACCTCTAATCTTCATCAGAGGTAACATGAACGTGCAGCGTTATATCCAAGAAGTTCTAGAACCCCATCTTTTACCATATCTTGACACCCTGGCAAATCCAACTTTCCAACAAGATAATGCCTGACCACATGTTGCAAGAGTCACAATGGACTTCTTTCAACACAATGATGTCACATTGTTACCATGGCCACCAAGATCTCCCGACTTATCCCCAATTGAACACGTGTGGGATATGACGGGTAGGAGATTGCTCAATTTGCAACGTCCTCTTCAGACTCTAGGAGCACTTCGAGAGGAGTTGGTGGTTTCCTGAAATGAGATACCACAGGAGGACATTGACCACCTGATCAGAAGCATGCCTAGACGCGTTGGAGAATGCGTAACACATTGGGGTGCATCCACACTTTATTAAAGGTAAAAGGGCTTTAAAGCAATGCAATTATTTTGAAAATTTAATCATATACTTACTATGCTTCATTAAGTACTTATACAAAATTTTATTAAAATAAATTGATTTAAACTGGGTGTTCGGATTTCTATGTCACTTAGTATATAAATAAAGACGCATCTCCTTATCTTATTCTAAGGGAATTAATTGTAGGTTCTTACTTAAATAAGTTACAGAATTTAGAAAAATTCTTGATAATGTTTGTTTGGGTTATTGATCTCCTAGACATAAAAAATTGAAAGATGTTTCATACATTAGGGATAGAATAGTATATTTCATTACCAGTCCGGAAACTAGGCTTTTCCGGTGCGCGCACGACAGTTTCTGGTGTGAGGCGTAGACGAACACCGGAAGTCGTGCAAGCACAGGAAGAACAAACATAAACATAAAATTATTATAATTTTACTTATCCAAAATCATGTCATAATACAATTTGTATTAAAATGTAATCAAACGTCAAACCTGCAAGACAAGCAAGATACATGTATTTACCTAATATTCATCAAGAGTTGCAATGGAAATGTGTTTGTATGCTTTGTTGTATTTAAATAGGCAGCTAATTTTGAAGCATTTGTGACAACTAAGGTCAGAATAAATAAAATAATTTTACTTAAAATTAGACTATTGACGCTAAAATTTACTAGATTAATCTTGTAGACTGCAGACGCTGTATAATTTTAACCCAATTTATTATGCCTTATGCTTATTCTGTGACTAAATAACTGCAAATTTAGCACTTGCAACCGGTTGCAGACACAGCCTAGGAAACGTAATGCGCACGGAAGCACTCCGATCCCTATACCGTGTGTGCAACTTGGGCGCATTATTATGGCTTTGCATGGCCCCTCCGCTTGCTTCGCTCGCTACGGGGGCTCAATCAACAAGAACCAACCAAGTGCTAACCAAAACTAACCCAAGGCTAACCCAAACTAACGAAAAAAAGTTGCCTAGACAATATGCGCAATAGTGGGTGACTGATGCTCAAAATAAATACCTGAGAGTTGATAATCGCTACGGGGGCGCAACCAACAAAAACTAACCAAAACTAGCTCAAGGCATACTCAAAATGATGAAAAAAAAACTTTTTATAAACATTATATTAAAAAAATGGCAAAAACATGCCATGGGAATCGAACCCGGGCCACCGAACTAGAGGTCAAATATCTTAACTACTGAACCACCAGAGCATTTGAAACGAATTTGCTGGGCCCTAAAAACATGAGAGTTGGCGTTGCACACACGGTATAGGGATCGGAGTGCTTCGGTGCGCATTACGTTTCCTAGACTATGTCTGCAACCGGTTGCACACACGGTATAGGAAACGTAAAAATGCGTACGGTAAGGTCCACTAAGTGTGCAGCAAATGTGAATTTTTCTAATATCGACTTCTCGAAAATTTAATTCTTGATAAAATTTAGTAGATAATGAAAAATTACTGTAGAAATGCCAATTTTGAGGTATTATATCCAGGGAGCCCAGAAAATATGAAAAGTGTGACATTATAAAATTAAAATAATTCAAAATTCAAGTTTGGTATTACAAATATTGCTATAAAAATAAAATTAAAAGTAATAACCAATAATATAGCCTCATAGCTTTAACAGTCTGACCACAGACGAAGATCAGTCAAAATTCTAAAATAATATCATCAATTAAAAAAGAAACTTAATACAAATTATAAATGAAAATCAAACCAGGCATGCGCCCTTTCTATGCCAGTAGGGGCCTAAGGTAAATTAATAAGTAGCATCGATCGTCAAAATATTAATTTGTAGAATAGCAATGAAGCTTTATAAACTTCGTTTATGTAGCTTAATAACATATTATTATTTTGAAAATGTTTATTAGTAGGAAGTTCTAAAGAGAAAGTATAACTTTTTCACAATTTTCCATGATTTTAATGTGTTTAAATTAGCTCCGCTCCATGCTAATACGCCATATATTAAACGCGATTGTATAAGCCCAAATTAAACTGATCTTAGCTCAGTATTATTCAGGATAATTCTAATTTGTATAATTAAGTATAAAAGTTATCTGAGTTTTTTGCTAATAGTATATGTTCTTATGCCATTCTAGATTCGAAATTGGTAAATATAAGGTTTTCCGTAAGATAGATTTAATAAATCATGACCAAACAATTTAGTAATGAGGTTCATGTTCTTAATCAAATTTTCCTCAATAATTTCTCAACCATGGCGTTCTACAAACAGAACAGTATCGTTCGTATTTGCCCTCTATTCGTAAGGTAACTCTGGATTAATTAATGCATTGTATCACCTATTAAAAAGCTCTGATAATACCTCCAGATGATGGTTGCGAAGACCTTTCCTAGATCCACAAATTGGACAACACAATGTTTTTTTTTCAGAATCGAGATTTTTGATGTTTTGTCAAGAAGAGCAGTTACATTTTTTTTATAAAACCAAATTGAAGCTTAAAAATCAACTTTTGTCTTCGAAAAATGTACTAACTTGTATTTCGAAGTTTTTCAGGAATTTTGAAAATATTGGAAAATAAGCTAGTCCGTCAGTCATTTGAGGCTTAGTTTATGACACCATTCTTAAATATTGATTTAACTAAAGTAATTTTGGGGCATTCCCCTTTAGTAAACATAATTTATACTTGATTATGCATTAAATTATAACAAAATTTTTTCTATTCTTCTTTATATCAGAAAGTATTTTAGATCGAATTGTTTGAACATACCTATGTATTAGATGTATTCATTATTCCATTCAACTCAGTTTCAATATTATTATTATTTAAAACGTGATTATATAAAACTAGTATTCATACCTTAGGCATACTTCAATGTACAATTATCGTTTCTCATAAATATTTGGTACTGTTTTACTTTGCTCTTTTGAGATTTTTATAATAAAGTTATTTTAAAACACTCAACAAAAGGAAACAGTATCAACTACTTGCTCAAACCAATATCGAATAAATTGAACCGAAAAGAAAATCTCCCGAAAGAATAAATTTAAAGAAGCGACCTTCAATCAATTAAGTTTTCAGTAAAGTTAATATTGGTATGTCCACGAACATCAGATTTCCTCTCATCAAGATATCTGAACAGGATAAAAATATTCACTTCTGACTTCAGCACTAAGTCTTTGAACTGTATCGGGCAATATATTCAGATATCATATATTTGCCATCTGTTGAAGGCAACAGTATATTAGCAGATTGTATCGACATATTACGAAATTGAATTGAAAGTCATCAGCCTAACAAGTTCAAACTAACCTATTCTTAAAGCTTCTGAAAAAGACTCGTATAAATTGTTAAAGTTTCCTTGATTAATTCCGATACCATTCTCTCAGGATTTTCGCCGATCCATTTGTTTACTTCTTGGAGTTTCTCCCTCAAGTTATTCAACTTTACCCTATTTCTACCTTGGATCTCCCGTTTAACAATAGTGTTCCGGTAGTAAAATTATTTTTTCTATTTTGGTATCATAAAGAAGTCTTTTCGATACGCCAAGTAGTGTCGAAAAGAAGCTCTTTTCGACACTACTTTTGTTGACTGATTACTATGATATTAACAAAATTGTCCAATGCCAAGGCTCACTAGCAAAAATTTCAACACCGTTTTGAATGGGATTCCTAATAATACAGACGTCAAAAGTGACAAGATGGACGTCCAACTTTTGATAGCGACTTGAATAATTTAATGCTTTTCATTAAAAAACGTGCAAAATAGAAAAAATAGTATAAAATACACGTTTTAAAAGACATTTAGCGTACTCGCACGATAGGAAACTCCCCGCAAGCGGGTCGTTTCCTAATTTCGTGCTCGTGCGATTATGGTCTTTTAAAACTATTATCTTAATATACTATTGTGAAGAGTTTATTTTTAAGACAAACAAATATTAAATGGTTTCTCATATATTTCTCCCATTCACACACCAGAGGGGTTTTAGCTGATTTCTATTACATGTGTTTCTGGCATATACCGATTAAATTTGTAACTTTAGAGCTTTCGATTTTAATTAATAGTTTGGGTTAGTTTGGGGTTTTGCAGTGGAAAACATCTTTAAATATAGTCAAGATAAGGAATAATTTGGCATTATTATACAATTTTGCGTCTTAATTTAGCAAAATAGTGATTCCTCGAATGTGACACCTAAACCAGAAGACTTGTTATTAGTGGTCATAGATGTGAAGTGCACTTACTTCAAAAAAGCAGCTAGTTTCTTTTGGTAAAGTAGTAGTTATTATAGTTCTACAATAGCGACCGTGGAAGTACTACTGAGTTATCTAAAAAGTGTCGTGAAGTGCACTAAATGTGCATATTTTGATACTGGTAAAACGCTGACTATATAAGTCATATAACAGGTCACGGTAGCTATTTTACTAAATATAAACTATTACAGCACAAGACACGCCTTCAACGACGTCATTGCAAAATATAATCAGCCTCAGCACAAACCTACAAATTCTAATCAACTGCAGCACGCGAATGCATTCGATTGTCTTCGAGATGCAATCGATTTCCAGCATGAACCGTGGTGGTCGAGAGGTCTAGATGGTTAGGACTCAACTCGACAGCCGCAGCTATCAGCGGCGGCGGCTCGGGTTCAAACCCCGTTGCTTTTTTTTATTTTTTTTAAGATTAAGTTTCTAAACAGTTTTTTCTTGATTTTGGGTATGTCTTGGGTTAGTTTGGGTTAGCACCTGGTTAGTTTCTTTTTCTTGGGCCCCCGTAGCGAGCGGTAGCGAGCGGAGGGCCATGCGAAAAGTGAAATATTACTTTTCTAAATAGTTTTTTTCTTGATTTTGTGTATGTATTGGGTAAGTTTGGGTTAGCACCTGGTTAGTTTCTATTACTCCAGCGACGTCATTGCAAAATATAATCGGCCTCGGCACAATCCTACAAATTCTAATCGGCTACAGCACGCGATTGCATTCGATGTCGCTGGAGGCGTGTCTTGTGCTGCAATAGGTTATATTTAGTAAAATCGCCATCATACCCTCACGGGTATATAATACAACCTTTCGTGGCCTGTGGGGCACACACACTTAAAAAAAGTAAATGGTTACTCCAGGTTCCAAGTTACTATTAACAAAAGTACTATTACCTTTATGTAGGTAAACTGCTATAAATTGGATACTTTAAAAGTAACTATAATATCTAGAGACATAGTTTATTTTATCTATTATTATATTTCTGTTGGTTTGTTGTACTAAAAATAAAGTTATAACAATTTTTTAATAAATTTTAAGTATGATAAGTTTTAACTAAAATCAAGTAATAATAATTTTAGAAATAAAATGTCAATAAGCTTTCCAAACTAACCAACTGTTGTTAGTTTCCTAGGACATGCAGTGACTCGGTGGAGGTACAAACCTAATGTTCAATACTAGCAGTACGGTAATAAATGCAGTGGAGATACAGATATGGCAAGTAATCTTTTAGGCTTTCGTTGGTTTTATTTCACGTTGCGCCCAATGACCACCATGCTAAACAGAAAATATGCAGGATTGAAATTCAAAAAATACATTTTTAAAATAACGCTTAAATTAAATCAATAAAAAAAAATACCGAATTAACCAAGCTGCTGAAAATGTTGCTCGCCAACCTCCATACAGTAATCGAACATTCTGAAGAACTTATTGAACTCTAAAATACCAACAAAACGTTTTGGACAAAAATGCAAATAAGTAAATCGATTTTATTTAAAAATGAATCGCTGTATTAATTTTAAATGATAAGGATAAATTCCTTTGGCCAATTTGCTGTTTTTGTGTATTAGATGTTTTTGGCTAATTTTAGTGTTTATTAAGGCTTAACCATCAGGTACGCTAGTTGCTAGATAGCTGTTCTGTGACTTGTGCGTTAAAATTTCTCATTAAACTCGGGTTGCGCAGATATTTAATGAACGCCATCCTGACAAGCACCTTTCAGGCAAAATTGTTCGCGAGTTAGTAGCAAAATTTCGGGAAACGGGTTCCATAACGAATAAAAAGAAGCAAAATGAAAATCGTGTAGTAAATGAAGCTGTGGAGGTATTAGTATTGGGCCAAGTTGCCATGGATAATACACTGAGTACAAGAAAATTAGCCAATAAGACCGGCGTGAGTCGTTCAAGTGTCCGAAGAATATTAAAAAAAAACAAGTTCCACCCGTACAAAATTCGGTTGGTACAAGAACTATACGAGGATGATTTTGATCGTCGCTTGTAATTTGCTGAACTTATTAGTGAACGAGCGGCGAATAATAACAATTTCCTATTTAACGTATGCTTTTCGGATGAGTGTACGTTTTCTTTAAACGGTGTAGTTAAGCGGCACAACTGTCGTTACTGGTCTGATAGCAACCCCAGGGTTGTTCACGAGGTGCACACACAAAAGCCTCAGAAATTGAACTTGTGGCTGGTATTTTTGGAAATTCCATTGTGGGTCCTTTCTTTCTTCCTGGAAATTGAACAGGCGATATGTACTTGGATTTACTGGAAAATACTATAGATCCAGCCCTAACTGCCATAATAGAGAACAATCCTGGATACGTTGAAGAGGAATTGTTTTTTCAATAAGACGGTGCACCTCCACATTACTCTCAAAATGTGCGCCATTATTTAAACAATACCATTCCAGGTCGGTGGATAGGTCGAAGGGGTGCAATTGAGTGGCCTCCCCGGTCACCCAATTTGACTCCTTTAGACTTTTTTCTATGGGGACACATAAAAAGTAAAGTGTATAGCACTCCACCTGCCTCATTAGAAAACCTGCGAAGACGAATTATTGATGTTTGTCGCGAAGTAACCCCGCAAGTTCTTCAGAATGTTCGAGAACGGTTTGAAGATTATTTGTATTACTGTATGGAGGTTGGCGGGAAACAATTTCAGCATTTGCTTGATTAATTCAGTAAGCTTTTTTTAAATTGATTTAATTTATGAGTTTTTTAAAAAATTTATTTT
>MU185143.1:46389-71309 GCA_016904865.1 Pissodes strobi
TAGTCCGGGAGCCAGCGTCAATTTTTGGCATGAATTTTAGACCGCTTGAATTTAACTTATATAGTATGTTCCCATATAGACAAACACTGAACCGACCGTCAGCTGGGCTACCGGCGCTGGATGCTGCGGCGGGAAGATGAGATAGTTGTAAAAAAAATGGAATTCGGAATTATTTTAGACCGGTTGAATTTTTTATGATAAATTGTCCATGTTACATAGTTTAAAAAATAAATAGTCAGCTGCGTGCCCGAAGCAGCGTCGTACGTCAGCTGGTCATGAGAAGTGGTAATAAAATTGAAAAAAAAAATGATTTAGAATCGAGTGACATTTTTTTACATGCCTTAGGACTCATGTAGAAATATGAAAATAATAGTCAGCTGGGTGCGTCGTACGACAAAGACCGTCCGCTGGAGCAATAAAGTATCATAACGCTCATACATCCAAGGGGCGCGGGGTAGTCTAAGTGGTCCGACTGACGACCTTCGTCTCAATATGCATTCAGCTGATTAGAATTTTCCAATTTTAGTTTATTAGAACTATTATGTAGCTAAATTTCAATTAAATATTCATTGATTTATCAAAGATACAGTTTGGTAAAGTCCACACATCCTTAACACTTAAAATTCAGTTCTTTTTTAATTCAGATATTGTTGAACTATTCGAAAACTCTTTATTCAACGATTTACCAAAAATATAGTTACGTAAAGTTCACATATAATTAACGCATAAAATTGAGTTTGTTTTCATTCAGATATTGTTGAAATAATCGGAAAAAATGTTTAAAATGAGTTCATTGTATTAAGAATTATCTTCCTCATTGCTTTGATTGTCGTCTCATGAATAATCTATTTCAATGTCATCGTGAATATCTCCTGCCTCTGTTTTACTATTATCTGTACAAAAGAAACCAAAAAAAATATTTATCAAAATCATGCTGATGGACATGTTTTCCTGAGAAAATAGAAAAATAAGTTTTCCATACCTTCAAAGCCTTCATCAATACTTGTGATGCTTGTAATTGACGGCAAGACGGCGGCAATTGATCTCGTTCATACCATTTGAAAAAATACTTTTCATCTCGTTTTTCGCAACCTTAGTCAGATGGCGAGAATTCGGATGGTATCGGAAGATGTGCGTGACTCCAGAAATGTGCGATGAAGTTTGGAGAAAATGTTGACGCAGTTCAGATCTGCAAGGCGGGAACATGGAACCATCATTTTCTTTTTCTAAATGCAGTATTTGCTGATTATTTTTACTGCTAAATGATTTTGTAAAGGATTTTGTACGAGAAAGTTGACGTTATTAATTCTTTCAAATGCATATAATTTACAAACATAATCTTCCAGTGTTCCAAAAAGTTGATTTAAATTGCTATGAGGTAGATTTGAAATTTCACTCAAAGCTTGAATATATGTTGGCGACTTTCGTAAAGTGTGAAACGGTTTTTTTTTTGCTTTTTCCATAGAAGGCTGGATTAAAATCACAGCCCGTGAGCGCATGAAAAGCTGGCAACGACGAACATAACTCTGCACCCAATGTCTCATACAACTTCGTGATACTGATGTTTTTTTGATTATTTCCAGTACCGACATGCATTGAAATTTTTAAATTACTTTTAATGAAATTCATATTTTCAACCATAATCACCAAACTGTCAGTATTTGAACATCTTATTGTCACATGGGCATCAAAATCCACATTGCAAACATGAAACACAATTTTTGTGTCGACTTCTTCGTGACCGGTACATGACAAGTGTGGTTCTATTGTTGTTATTACTTTGTTTTGTTGTACTTCATATTTATAGCAGTGTAGATAATTCACATAAATTATTTTTTCTTCAAACGTCAGTAAATCCGTCATTACTCGACTGTGTAGGCGGCCGTGAAGTTTCGTTTTTCCTCCGCCGGAGCTTTACTTTTCACTTTTCCGCCGGCGGAGGTAAAAGTGTTGTCATAGCAACATAGATACAATACAAACAGACAACAAAATAGGCGTCAACAACTCAAGATTTATTATACTACAATTTGTATTTATCACTCAATTTGTGACTGCATTTCTAAAAATCACTAATTTAAGAACAAATTGTTTATTATTTAATCGAACTTACTCAATAACTGCTTATCAATACGGAATTAAAACGCAATCAGAGACGCAATCGTAAAAAAATAATTATTGTTGACAGTGTCCACTGACAGCTTTATGTTATATTCACCGACACCGGTCTAAGCAAGGCCACCTACGACCATGGTCTAAGCCGCCTTGCGAACCCATTTATCTTTAATAATAATTAGATATTATTACTATTAAAAAGAGATGTTTTTGCATTAATTTGTCGACATTTGAAGAAAAAGCAGCATATTTTATTTGGAGGAAAAGTTACTTTTCATGGCTTGCTCTCTATTACCAGCCTCACCCCGTTCGGCTGTTAAACACGAGCGCGCCGTGAAAAGTATCACTTTTCCTCCATATAAAATAATATACTATTATTCCCAATAAATGGCGCCATGTAATCCTTTTCTTGATGGGCAAATATAAATGGGACAGATCAAATACGTCCACCGAATTTCTCTGACGCATTGAAAAATATATATTTTAAAGAAGCTTTGGTTGAATTTATTATGGAAGATTGGTTAAAGGATTACATGGCGCCATTTATTGGGAATAAAATAATTTATGTGAATTATCTACACTGCTATAAATATGAGGTACAAGAAAATAAAGTAATAACAACAATAGAACCACACTTGTCATGTACGGGTCACGAAGAAGCCGACACGAAAATTGTGTATCATGTTTGCAATGTGGATTTTGACGCCCATGTGACAATAAGATGCTCAGATACTGACATTTCGGTGATTATACTTGCAAATATGAATTTCATTACAAGTAATTTAGAAATTTCAATGCATGTCGGTACTGGCAATTATCAAAGAAACATCAATATCACGAAGTTGTATGAGACCTTGGGTGCAGAATTATGTTCGTCGTTGCCAACCTTTCATGCGCTTACGGGCGGTGACTTTAATCCAGCCTTCTATCGAAAAGGCAAAAAAAAAAAACCGTTTAACATTCTACGAAAGTCGCCAACATATATTCAAGCTTTGAGTGAAATTTCAAATCTACCTCATGGCAAATTAAGTCAACTTTTTGCAACACTGGAAGATTATGTTTGTAAATTGTATGCATTTGAAAGAATTAATGACGTCAACGTTGCTCGTACAAAAACCTTTACAAAAGCGTTTAGCAGTAAGAACAATAAGCAAATACTGTATTTAGAAAAAGGAATTGATGGTTGATCATATATCGCACATCTCTGGAGTCACGCACATCTTCCCATACCATCCGAGTTCTCGCCATCTGACTACGGTTGGGAAGAACGAGATGAAAAGTATTTTTTCAAATGGTTTGAAGGAGATCAATTGCCGCCGTCAATTACAAGTATCACAAATATTGATGAAGACTTTGAAGGTATGAAAAAACATATTTTTCTATTTTTTCAGAAAAACATGTCAATCAACATGATTTTGATAAATATTTTATTTATTTATTTTCTACAGATAACAGTGAAACAGAGGCAGGAGACATCAACGATGATATTGAAATAGATGATTCATCAGACGACAACCAGAGCAATTATGAAGATAATTTTTAATAACATACACTCATTATAAATATTTCTTTCCCAATATTTCCACACTACCTGAATGAAATAAAAACCTCAATTTTATGCGTTAATAATATGTGAACTTTACGTAACTATATTTTTGGTAAATCGTTGAATAAATAATTTTCGAATATTTCGAGAATATCAGAGTAAAAAAAATTAATGTTAAGCGTTAATGATATGCGGATTTTAGCTAACTGTATCTTTGGTAAATCAATGAATATTTAGAGAGTTAGCCGTATAATAGTTTTAATGAACTAAAATTGGAAAATTCTAATCAGCTGAATGCATATTGAGACGAAGATCGTCAGTCGGACCACTTAAACTACCGCGCGCCGCTTGGATGTATGAGCGTAATGATACTTTATTGCTCCAGCTGACGGTCTTTGTCATACGATGCACCCAGCTGACTATTATTTTCATATTTCTACATGAGTCCTAAGTCAGGTAAAAAAATTTCGCTCTATTATAAATTTTTTTTTTTCAATTTTATTACACCTTCTCATGACCAGCTGACGTACAACGTTGATTCCGGCACGCAGCTGACTATTCATTTTTTAAACTAGGTAACATAGGCAATTTATCATAAAAAATTCAACCGGTCTAAGATAATTCCAAATTCCATTTTTTTTTACAACTATCTCATCTTCCCGCCTCAGCATCCAGCGCTGACGGTCCAGCTGACGGTCGGTTCAGTGTTTCTCTATATAAGAACATACTATATAAGTTGAATTCAAGCGGTCTAAAATAATTACCAAAAATTGACGCTGGCTCCCGGACTATTATAGCTTTGGCAACACAAAGTTTTTTCTAGCTCAAACCTAAAAGCGCTAGAGGTGCTCCACAATATACGATAATACCGTATACATGTAGGTACAGGTATTTCTGAAAGGTATATATATTTGCTGATCAAGAAACAGCGCGGCGCATTTCTGGTAAATTTATAACGATAATTTCGCAACCAAAACACTAAAATCTAAATTTAGGATATTGAACAAAAAGGTCTACTATGAATAATGCATGGCACGAGAAACATTATGTGGGATTTTAGTACCCATGCTAAAAGTTTGGCTATTATGTAATTACAGAGTTACGAAGTTAGTTTGATATTTCCTTGAAGTAGGCGATACATTATGATCTCTATTTAGTCATACCATTTCCAAAAGAATAAGTTGTTTTCTATTCTTGTGCCCTTTCTAAAATAGAACCTTATTGAATTTATCTTCTCAGTTCAATAAATAAGTGTTATGCCTATTGGCATATTTAAGATTAAGTGTGCATGTCAATTTAGATACATTTATATGAGTTTTAATAAAAACCTCGAAAGTAATAAATATCTCTCAATAATAAAGTGAATGATGAAAGCCATGCAAATCAATTAATATTTGATCTTTTTATAATCAGATATTCGATATGTTCTACCCTCGACTTATTTAATCAATTTTGAGTTTGTGGTTTCTGTGTTTGGGACCTAGTCGCCTAGTATTTGATGCTACTTAGTATTTTATAAGGTCTTAATAATTGTTTCATAATTTTATTTTTGAACTGAAAAAAAAAACGAATAGGAATTTTCGCCTTACATGTTAATGAACTCATGCAGGTCATCGCATCTTACCAGACGCGATTCATTAATTACCAACTCTTTCAGCATAATAAAACCTTTTAATCTTATATCGAAAACAATTTATGAAAATATAGGGTGGAATTTAAAACAAGTAAGTTAGAATCGCTTTCAATTAAAAAATAATTATGCCAATCTTTAGCACATATAGATAGATAAACATTTATTTATCCCATATCACAACAATCAATTTACAACAAAAAAACCTATCCAGGTATGGAACATTGTCAACAAAAACATTTTAATGATTTACAGAAATAGCAATATAATGAAAAGAATAACATAATCCAAATCACAATATCCAAAATTTTTAGACCTAAATTTTTAACATTTAACAAAACGATTCAGCATATATAAAAAATACAAAACCAACCCAATTAAAAAATTAGAAAGTACCTTCATCACAGGCAAAAAATTCTTTCATATAGTAAACTGCACTCCGGCACCAAAACTCCTTTAGAAGACAAGACTCTTTCTGGAAAGACTACGGATCCTTTTAGGCACAGAATTATAAATTTGTATAATTGAAAATTTCACATTTTTTGCAGATATTTAAAATTAGCATTATTACAAGGAAGGTTAAGTCTGTTTCTAGTGGAATGACCTATACTTGAGTTTTCAAGGAGATCTCTATTGTTAGTTCCAAATAACACACAATCTGAAATGTACATTCTTATCACAGTTAAAATTTTTTGACTAATAAAAATCTGTTTACAACTGTTTTGCACTTTTATTTTGAAAGTACTACTTGGACATCTTTTGTGAAGAACTATTACTCTATTTATTCCACATGAATTCCCCAAAAAAATTAAACCATATTGGATGCGAGACTGGATAGACGCATGATAGGCCATCAGAGCATTGAAATATAACATACATTTAACACTGTAATGGTGCCATATGTCTCCTTAACTATTTGGGAGGTACTCTTTTTTCTTACACTAATTAAAAATGATTTTTTAATTTTCTTAACTATAAAGAACATTGTGGATCAATTTTTATTCAGGATTCAGGAGATTCTCTTCTTTTTTACATATATAGAATTCAGTTTTGAACTTTCTTAATGTAGAAGATGTTTTTGGATATTCAGTAACAATCTTTAATTTTTGGAAAGTTTCTTGTAGATGAGTTTTGAACTTTTTGAAACTAAAAGATATTTTTATTTATTAGAGACCACTGCTGATGTGTAAACTATTGAGCCTACTTTCAAAGATAACATTCAGTCTAAAGTTTAATTAAACTTAGTACCTATCTTAAAAGATAATTATTATGACAATTATCTAAACATGTTTTGAAAATATTTAGTAAACATTCAACAAATTCTAGTACAAAAGAGTAACCGCCAACTTGATTGATTGATTAATACAAATGCCCCCTGGAACTCAAACCTCTTCGTTCATCAAGAGCTAAACTGTATCTTTAAGGGAAAGGCCCTTCATGATCTAATCCTAGTTTATCTAGCTAATCCCTGTTCAGTGCCAAATTATACCGTGACGGGAAAGAGTCTGAATGATTCCTTCTCCAAAATGCGTCAGATCAGGATAAAAGCCAGTTACTAAAATCCACACCAACTTAAATAAGTCAATCTAAAGTAAACAAAGCAAACGTCTTACATTTAACAGAACTTAGAGTATATCAAAGTAAACTTAGAATGAATAGATGGGCCTAAACCTAAAAAGAACCCGTCGCGTCGCGTCGCACAGTGATAGAAAACGCAAATCTAGAATTCCAAAAGTCTCTTAGTAATAAATTATATTTTATTTCTTATGAAAATTATTCTATTTTTTCTTTCAGTGTTTTTAATATACACGTTGATATTTAAAGTTAAATTTACAATGTATATAAGTAGAAAAAAAGTTTTTTTTTTGCAAAAAACAAGTTTGTCAATTTTCATATTGATTTTTTCATTGCTATTATTTTTTATATTACTTACAAATTTTGTAAATAACTAGCTAGACCTTACAAGCATCTATTAATCTAAATGAGTAAAATTATAATTCTAAATTCCCCTCTTAGAAAGAAAGCTCCATAATAAGAATTCATATGAAATTTTTCTCCTTTTATCGCCTAATTTACAAAAAAAAAGTATAAACTATCCAAAAAAAAACCTATTTATTAAAATGTGTTTAACATTATCTCTTGCAACTTTCTTTCTCGTGGGTCTATCCATTAAGCCTAAAAAATATCAAAATATTTAAAAAAAAATCACAATAAATGAGAATACATAAATAATATAAATACTCATTATGAATATAAACTTATATTAAATTCTAATATTATATATTATACGTATAAACTTAAATTATTAATTATTTATTAGCCTTTGGGGGTTTCCAAAAGATCTAAAATATCCTGATTAAAAATACTCTCCTGTTTGGGAGGTAAATGATACTTTAGGGCGACCCATAAATTTGATGCCGTAGATTTAATGATTATTTCATTGAGCCAATTTTCAATGTATTTCTCAAATCGTTCTTTAGATCTAAAAGTTAAATTATAATTGGAAATACGTAAAACTTTTTATTACTTTTCTTTTCCAATTATACAAAAAGTTTACTCGTATTTATATGCTGTTGTAGATTTCACACCTTATAGCTTTTTTCCACCTAATTACAAAGCTTTTGGCAAAGTTATCCAAAATTTTGTCAATGGAATTGTGGTCATCAAGTGACAAATTTGATTCCTGTATATGGTGATGTAGGTATATAGTTTCTCAAAAAAGCCATACACTTAGCACTTCTATATTGAGAAAACCCATGCTCCCTTAATGCGCGGCATAAATCGATCCGTTTGATACTTGTTGCGACTCCTAAAAAATTATCCAAAAGGTACAAACGCACGTATACGCAAAATGTTTATGGATATTTCAAAATAAGAATAATTGTAGAAGACATCAGTGACAAAAGGTCCGAGTCAGAACGAGTCGCAAAAAAGTTCTGCTCCAATTTGTATCAATATAATTATTTTTATTTTTATTTTTTCCAGATTACTGTTGGTGTTTACTGTGAGTTAAGTTTTATTTCTAAAATAAAAAAACATGAAAAAAGTAAAATACTTACCTCCATAAATATCCATCTTAATTTTGGGAAAACTCAATTTGCTCAACACACATCTAAGGGCTCTTTTCACTTTGCGTAAATAACGTTAAATAATGTCTCTACGCCTACTATTTAAAAATACCATTTTTGGAACTCGGTAAAAAAATTGTTTACGGAGATAAAAATTTAAATTTCAACTTTTTGAGATTTCTGAATATTTCTAGAGATAAAACGATGATTGTTTTGTTGTTATTCTACAACCAAAAATTGGACTTTTGGAATCCTAGATTTGCGTTTTCTATCACTCGTCGCGTCGTCTCTAGCCGAAGAGTAATTATTGTTTTATGAATCATATAATTATAATTATAGTTTTTGGTCCAGAAGCAGCTAAATTTTGCCTAGTACTGAATTGTACAGCCAAGTTTTTTCCAGTTCCTCATATTTAAGGTATTTTTTACTATTCATTATAAAAGACACTTCTCAATTTTAATAAGAACCTACATGAAAGAATTACTAGAGAGTAATTGTTTTATAACTTTATGGTCTTCGGCCTAAAATCATAATAATTCGCATAATTGCGAATTTGTGCAACCAAATTTGTTTATAATTCTTTATATTGGGAGCATTTCTAATCGTTAACAATGAAATCAACATCCGGGTTTAACAAGGAGCTTTATGGAACAATTAGCATGCTCAGGATTGATTCTACTTAAAGGTGGTGATTGAATCATCAAAATGAGTTCTGGTTTTTGAAATCTTGAAACTTTCAGTATTCCCGCTCAATATTATGAGTAACTAACTATCTTGTTAAATTTCCCTTCAGATACTGATTCTATGGACAAAATTGCACGCAAAGGTTATCTCTGTACAATGTTGTAGGTACATCCGTAAAGGTAGTTGCTCTTGTCTCAAGAACATACTACATTAGAATTTGACAAACATTAATAATCATAATCAGTAGTTTATTAGGTAGCTTACATTAAGAAATAGTTTTAGATTATACAGATAATAAAAAAAGGTTGATAGAATGTCGATTCATAATTTAATTATAAACCTATAACCATGAATTACTGAGTAATATTCCATATTAATTTTGAATATTTAAACGGCTTAGAATAAAATGAAGTTTCAATATGATATGATGAGAAATTAAAAATATATTACTCGATAAGTGGAAGCTCCACTATTCTTACACGTCCCTGATAACAGTTTCCTTTGAACAATATTAGATGAAACAATTACTATTTGCTACGTCATATCGCATGCAAAAGCTGATTGCTGCACATAAAATATTTGCTAAATATTGAAATAAACCTTATTTTGTTACTTCAATTTAAAGATTCGAAGGCCTCTTAGAGACTTTCGAACAAATTACAATTGAAAAAGTTTACAGTTTTGCAGATGACAGTGCCCATGTCTCCCAATTTAGATGAAAAACCTTTACCAGCGACTAAGATTTATCACCGCAGACAGGAGCAGATTACAGCAATTAATCAGGATCTGAAGAAAGTTCAAACTTGGGGCGGCCGAAATTTGGTCCAGTTCAATGCAGCAAAGATCTAAGCAGCCACGTTTACCAAGAGAGCCAATAGGGATGACCCTGATATCATTATGGCAGGATCGACCATTCCGTCATCCTCGTCAATCGGACTATTGGGTGTCTTGGTCAACTGCAATATTTGCTATATAAACGAGTTATTAATTAGATGATAAATTGAAGTGCGAGTAACGTTTATTAATTAATGAAAGTTAATGACAGTTACTGAGTTAAGGGTTTCTTTATAGGTAACGGCTAATGTACAGATAAACATATTACTAACCCTATTCTATAAAATGTTTGCAGCTCATTTTTAATGGTGATAAGCGTAAATGCTTCCGCTGCTGGCGATCAGGAGAGGCCTTGGTATACATCTTATATTTTGAAAAGAAACTATAACAGCAAAATAAGCATTTTGGTTATTAATTATGTTGTTTTGTAAGAGATCGTCATCGTCTTCGTTAAATTTTATCGTTAATTCTAAATTAACAACTGAGTATTCATCGCAAATTGTTTAAGTGGCAAATTCCAATAACTGCTGCTTTAAATTGTTTTCTTGAATTTCAGGAAAAAATGCTTCACCAGCTAATATGGGTGTTATATTAGACAAATTGATTATATTCAAAGAATTGTACATATGATAATTTCATCGAATTTGGTCCTAATTGTAAGATCCATACAAACATTTAATTAGCAAAAAAGCAAGTTAAAAGCACTCTAAAAATATGTAGCTAACTTGTTTCTTAAATTATAATTCAATTTAAATGAAATGCAAATTATCAGTTCAAAATTATTTTTAATATAGCAATATCTATTACCAACAACTTGAAAGTACGGCAATGGGCAACGGTTTATCACCGTTCTCAGCTAATATTTTCATGAATAGATTTGAGAACGAAATCGGTCAATTTTTCCGAGGATATGATACAGTTATGTGGATGGTATTTCATCCTAACAAGGCTCGAAAAACTCAGGCCCAAAAGAAAGTCATTCCTTAGATTATTAATAATGGGATTATGTGTACCAGGCGCAGTTTGAATATCAAAATAAACTGAACATAAAAGCGATAAGATACAACCTCTGCGTGTATCCCAACTATGGTAAGTATAATTTGCAAGTAGCAAAGCAATTAATGTGAAAACTGAAAAAGTTTTATAAATCTGAAAAGTTCATCGAAATTCCCTAATTCACTCATTGGATTGTTTATTTATTTCCCTGTGCATTTGATTGAGATATCACGCCACCACTGCAGTTTTAAGTTATTGCGGCAAATTTCTCTTTAACACATATTGCATATTGCTATAAAATATTGTCTTCAAACTAACCCAAACTACTATATCATTCCTCAATTTTTTTAAATAACAATGTCAATTGTTCAGAAAGTGTTATATACAGAGTAAAAAATAAGCGTTCTCATCACCGGTTAATTTGTTATTTAAATGGGGCCAATTTCATTGAATTGCAATTAACCATACAATGGACAGATTTCCACTATAGCACAGTTCGAATATAAATATGCATGGCATTGGGAAACCCTCCTATACAGTTCACTATCAGAAATAAAACTTTTGTCATTAGATGACGAAAGTTCGTTGAGAAATCTTGAACTTTTTACGTTGCGGTTTGGAACCTTCGGCAAAATGCACTAGGACAGAATTTTATCCACAATACCGAAACAGAATTTTTGTACTTTTTATATAGATATAAATAAATATATGTATAAATGGACAATAATCATCTTCTTAAAGATTTAGGTCATGGCCCTGTTGCCAGGCTCCTGACGGGCTTGGTAACCGGTCAATTCGCCCTTAGGAGAAAACTGCATAATATAAAGTTTGTATTAAGTCGACCTTGTGCAAATTACGCAACGAAGAGGAAGGCATTCTTCAGCCAAATTAATGTTAGTGAAATCGGGCAACTTTGCACCACGCAATATTTCACTAACATATGCCCGATTATTTACACTGATCGAGTTGACGTGACGTCACAATGAAAACTTGTTGAAAGCTCAAGCTTTGTGCTCATGAAAGTTTGGGTAAAATACTACAGCTTTAGGATAATAATATCCGTATAATTCGAGACAAATTTATCCCTGTATGTAGTCTAAACTAAAACTTGAAAGCTCGCGTTAGGTCTGCAGTGATATATTAGATGGCTATTATTTTAGTCTACCCAATTAAATGTGTCCGACGATAAAATCTTATTTTTAAAACAATTTATTTCTAAATTACGACTAACAATATAAATGAATGCAAGCAATGGAATGAAACAAATAGCCATTACATATATTTATAAGGTAGGTTATGCTGCGGTTGCAGTCTCCACGGACTGGTCCAGGTCAGCAGGAATGGTACATGTATCTCCTCCCTCCTTAAGAAGCAAACATAATGGAGCTTGGGTGCGTTTCTTCATCCCCTTTCTTTGCTTGTTCCTTTGGATTGACATCTTCTGGAAATCCTTTTTTGTACCTTTTTCTTAGATAATATATACAGGGTGGCCGCTGCTACTATTATTAGTGTGGTAATAGTAATAGCTCTCCATGTGATTGATCCATGTAAACTAAGCATATTTTATTCTGGAAATCTTTCAGCATTTCGTCCATAACTCTTTGAAAGGTAGATTAAGCCAAAAGGCATGCGTAAAAATTCGTAGTGGCCGTTTTCCACTCTAAACGCCGTGTTTTTCTATAGAATTTTCCGACATTTCTATCTGGTGGAAACCACTTGCTAAATCCAACGTAGTTTGATTTAGCCTAGTTTGTCCAGTATTTCATTTATATTAGGAATAGGGTATGGGTCGTCAATTGTTTTTTGGTTTATGTTCCTAAAGTCTACTACTAGACGCCATTTAGGTTTGGTGGAAGAATCTAGCTTTTTCGAGACAATCCATATAGGTGAGCCCATGGGCTAGCTGACGGACGAATGATTTCTTTTTCTAACATTTCGTTTAATTGTCGTCTGACTTCATCTTTATGCACATACGGGTATCTGTAGGATTTCATGTGTACCAGGATTTCGTCGGAGGTTTTAATATTATGTTATACTTTGGATGTAAAATTTATCTCCTGGCTTAAAGAATATATCCTAGAAGTCTAGACATAAATTTGATATCGATCTTTTTTCGTCGGTGTTCATGTGCTCGGTACGTATTAAGTCTTGGATACTAGTTTCTCGTTTCGCTTTGTATGCGTAATTTTCGTTCTCATTATTTCTTGTTTCAAACGTATACATTTCATATGGCTCATCTTTAAATGAGTCTACAGATATCGGCTGATTCAACGTAACGTTTATTATCTTAGCGGTATGGTTTTGCATTCCCACAGCAGCGAATCCATTCTTAGAATAAGACAAGGAATTATAAGACCGTTAATTTTCATTTCGTTTATTAACATATCGCCTTCGAATATGCTGACTGATATATTCTTAATTAGTTTTTCGTGAGGATTAACTAAGAATGAAAATTTGATGTCAGCAGGTGACCTATATTCAAAAAGAATTTCTATACATTTGCCGACAAGTTACTAATTAGAGGGATATTTAGATTCATATTAATTAAATCAAGGAATCCTATTACTCCGTCGAAATAATCATGAAAATCAAACAAAATAAAATCAATTTCATATTTAATTCCGTATTCTAAAAATGCGGGAATAGTGGCCTGAAATTGTGTTTGTTGACTGCCTACAGCTGTTTTTATTGTGTTTGTGGTTTGGTATACATGGTTAGGGAAATATCTTTCAGCGAAAGATGGATTTAAAATAGATCTACTGCTACCAGTATCTATCAAAAGTTTAAGGTCGAGTGATTTTATTTTGACATAAGGGAGGGTATTATTTGATGAGATTTTAATCTCTACTAGATCTGTTGATCTAGCGGCCCTGGATCGGGAAAATTTTCAATTTCCTCGAAAATTTGACTATTTGCGAAACAGGCCTGGTCGTCATTGTTGGCATTGGAAGTATCGTAGAATTGGGGGTAATTATCTAGCTCTGGGAGATTTTCTTGAGGGGATCCATGCGGAAAATCTTCATTTAGGTATTCTTGCGAATACAATTCTTCGAATATGGGATTATGCCTTGAACTTTGATTTTAGAAATTTTGTCTATGGCTCTGCATAGAAGGAATACGAGATGTCGTAGACATTGGGGTAGGTTTCGGCAATTGATTTATGGGCGTTTGATTAGGACGGAAAACGTTTTGAGGTTTTCCAAAAACTTCTTGATTGGTAGGGAATTTCCTTGGCGGTAAATTCCTGAGTTGGATATTAGTTAGTTGGGATCCCCATTGGGGTCTTGGTGTGAAGTTTTGTTGTGTTGGCCATTGGGGCCTTGGTGTAAAGCTTTGTTGTATTGACCATTGAGGTCTTGGTGTAAAGTTTTGTTGTGTTGACCATTGGGGTCTTGGTGTAAAATTTGAATAGTTTTGCGGCTGGTGTGTGTTAAAATAGTTAGGATGTTATGAATTATTTGTGTAATTGTTCTGGAAGTTATTATGATTATTTGATGGATTTTGAGAGGTTAAGGCTCTATAAGGTTTATTTACATCATTAACATTACCATACAATTTTCCAAAATTTTCAAATTCATTTGCAATCGCCATTGCGTCTTCTAAACAACTAGGTTTCCTTAAATACATGTTATTTTACAATGTACCTGTGCAACCAGCTATAAAAGTATTTAAAGCAGTTGTATGGTAATGTTTAATTTCACACAACTTTTTGTGGGGGCGAATTAGGATCGTTACTAATACGTCTCGCTACACTACTATGTAAAAGCTGTAATCTACTGCCAAAATTTAGAAGGTGTTCGCCTTTATAAGGCGTAGTTCTTGTAAGTTCTTGAACAAGGCTATCTAGATCTCTTCTTTCAGAAAAACATTGAATTAAAGCATTTTTTAAACTTGTCCAATCATTTAATTCGACTCTATTGCCTACCAAAACTTCAGCTTTGCCTACTAATTTTTCTTGAATTGATTCGAAAATATGCGCGTCTAGCTCCCTATCTTCGAACATTGAATAACTATCAACTAGACTTTCGCATAGCTTGATAAATTTATTTAGAGTATCTCTATTCCCATCGAATGGCTTGATTATTTCTAACCTAGATTTAAAAAGGTCCCAATTCATTTTGGGTTGTGAGCCTGCGGCTGTTCCTTCCATATTAGATGCTATATTTATTTGTTTATCTTCAATACTTATATTAATTTGACTTAGTTTCTGTAGTAACTCGTCTATTTCGACGTTATCCTTAACAGACATAAGTAATTAAATGAAAATATCTTATAACATGCATTAGTTATAAATAAAACTTATGAATGTATTGATTAACGAAAAATCAATTTTCTTTTAAACAAAACTATTTAAACTTACTAACTAGCGAAATAACTAATTTTTAGTTATTTCTAATTCTTACGCTATTTCGTTTAAGTTTGCAGAGCACTGATTTTCAGTTATTTGCAAAAGTGAGAATCAATTATTAATATATAGAATCAATATCAATCAATAAAATTCAAATACGAAACCGTAAATAATAGTATCAATATAGGGTAAAAAGGAATAAAGCTCTTACGAAGGTCCACGTATTGGGATCGACGTCTTCGTTCTTCCTCTTCTTGATTCCACTGTTGCACCCTTAAGTCGATGTCGCTGGGTCTTATCGTTGGGGTTCTTTTGCAGTTCTGACAGGGTAGAAACCACTCGTAGAAGTCTCTTAGCTTTTAGTCTCTTAGCTTTATTTTCACGGCACATGACTTTGTCACAGTCAGCTTATGTGTAACAACCAGTAGCTTTTTTTTATTAAGACACAGGGGTAAAATATGAAGTAATGTTTTTTGAAGTGAGACTTCATTACGCACGGTAGGGTAAGTTAGTTTCATGCAAATTGCTATGTAACGAAAACATGTAACGCTATTTAGTCGAATTAGTAGTGGAGATTGTTTGAGCCTTGAGCGCGCTTCAATGTAACGTTTGTTACAGGCAGAAGTTTCACTTCAGTAGCGTGGTATATGATTACATGTTCATGTTCATGTTTTTTGGAAGTTTGAGATTACTTTTCGTCTGTCACTATTACGCACGAATCTAGATTTAGGCTGCGAGGGTTTGATGGATGAATAAGGCTTTGGAAGGAATTAGATAGAAGAACCATATAGAGAAGGACCTGTTACTGTTTGGGGTGAAATCTACAGAGTAGGAAGAACAGAACTGGTTGTTTTTGCCAATGAGACAATTAATAATATATACATATAAATTCGGGTTAAAACATTCTTCGACGTCTTCCGATCTCCAGTCTCCATTGATCCCTATCCATCCATAAATCCTGTTCTAGGCCTTTCTCTCGGACTTGTTTATTGATACCCTCTCTCCAGCTTTTTCTGCATCGCCCTCTTTTTCTTCTTCCTTGGGGTGTCCAGTTTAAGATTTGTTTAGGTAATCTGTCCTCATTCATCCTCTGAACGTGTCCATACCATTTGAGTTGTGCAACTTAAATGTCCTCTACTACTGTATGTTTGACCCCCATAATTTCTTGAATCCTTTCATTTCTGATTTTTTCCAATCTTGACTTTGCAGCAGCGCGTCTCCAGAAGTCCATTTCGGTTGCCCTTAACGCATTTTCTGAGCGTTGTTTGAGTTGCCATACCTCATTGCCGTATGTGACAATGCTTTTAATAATACTGTTGTAGATCCGATGTTTGGTGGTCTTCGATATATTTTTGTCCCACAGTACACTATTAAACAGGCTGGTGGCTCTGCGTTCCTTGGGTATTCGATCCCTTATTGCTTCATCACAATTGCCGTCTACTGTAATGTACATTCCCAGATACTTATGTTTGCTGGTATGCTATATTCTTTGCTGTGTGTCTTCAAGGCCTAGGTCTTGTTGTATCCCGCCTATGCACATATATTCAGTTTTGTTTAAATTAACTTCAAGACCCCATTTGGCATATCCTTCCATTAGCTTTCGGGTCATATACTCTAGGTCTTCGTAGTCCTGGGCTAAAACTGCTTGGTCGTCGGCAAAACACATAGTGTATAAAGTTATGTTGTTTAGTGGGATACCCATATTTTTGCATTTCCGTTTCCACGCTTTTAACGCTTGTTCCAGGTAGATTTTAAATAGCGTCGGTGAAAGACAGCATCGCTGCTTCAGGCCCTTGTCCACTCTAAACCCTTTTGAAATCGTTTTTTCTATTTTAATTTTGGTTACGTTGTCCTTATACAGATTTTTTATGGCTTTAATTAAGTTGACATTAATATTGGTCCTTTCTAGTGCTTCCCAAAGTTTGCTTTGGGGGATATTATCAAAGGCCTTTTTTAGATCAACATACAGTAGGTGTACTTCCTGTTGAAATGATATTTTCTTTTCTATGGTCTGGGTGAGAGAAAAAAGATGATCCACTGTAGACCTTCCCGCTCTAAAGCCCGCTTGCTCTTCCGCTTCCATATCGCTATATTCATTTTTGATTATTTTGACGAGTATTTTTCCGTATATTCGAGCCATCAAACACTGTACTGCTATGCCTCTGTAGTTGTCGCAGTCGTCTTTGCTTCCCTTCTTGTGATTAGTCGACATATACGATGTCTTCCATTCTTCAGGCACTTCCATTCCGTTGACACAGTTTTGAAATATTTTGGTGAGATGCTTAAAGAGTTTGTCCGTCCCGTACTTAAACAATTCCGGCGGTATGTTCCCGGGTCCAGCGGATTTTCCATTTTTTAGAGACATACAAATATTTTTGGTCTCCGTAGGATTTATTCTGATTGGAGATGCTGTCATTATATTTCCCTATTTTGGTCTTCATTTTGAAAGTGTGGTCTATTTTCTTTAAGAAGCTTACTGAAGTAGTCGTCCTACTTTTCTAAAGTTATTGGTGATATTATGTCCCTTTTGTTGTTTTGCCTTAATGCTTTCAGCATTCTGCAGCTCTCGTAGCTTCTAGTACCTGCTATGTAGGTATTTAATCTCAAACAGTTTCTTTCCCATGCGTCGTTTTTCTTTTGGTAGATTAATCTACGGACCTTCGGTTGAGCTTCTTTATTGTGTGTTTTATCTTGGTTTGTTTGAGAGTTAAGGAACTTATGGTAGGCCTTTCTTTTCACTTTTATTTGTGTCTCAACCTCTTGGTCCCACCAATATGGTGTTTTCCGTTTATCTGGCTCGTATAACCCTAAGGCTTCCTTTGCTGCAGCATGGATACATTTCTTTATATATTGGTAGTGATGCGCATTATCTTCAAAGTGTTCTTGATCTAACTTTTCATTTAATCGTGTTTGATACAATAGCCTGCCGCTCTCGTAGTTTAAGCTTGTTAGGTTGTACCTGATTTGGGTTATCTCTTCTGGTTTTTCTCTTTCTGGGCTTTCTTCGACTGTGCCTGACCTCCACGGGAAAAAGATCTTAGATCCGAGAAAATAATGGTCACTACCGCAAGTCGGTCCTCTGTATACTCGAACATCTTTTACTTTTAAGTTGGTTTTTTGTCCGATTAGTACGTAGTCAATTATTGATTTAAGATTTCTGGTATTTTGTGTCCATGTATATTTGTGGACCCAAGGATGTTGGAAAAAACCATTTAATAGCCTTAGTTTATGCTGTTCTGCTACCGCTATTAGTCTGTTTCCGTTATCATTTGTCGTGTCTTCTCCGAATCGACCTACTACTTTGTCGTTACTTTTTTTCCCTGTCCTACTGTTGAAATCTCCAAGAAGGATAATTTCTCTCGAGTTCCCAATTTTTGTTATTTCCAATGAATGTCGTTCAAAGAATTCCTCTTTTTTTCTGAATAAGCGCATCGTCGCTGATGGCGTAGACTCCTAATATTGTGATTTTTCGACTTTGAAGTGATAGATTCATTTTAATCATTCGTTCGTTAATAGGTTCCCACGACGTAATGTTTTTTCGGAGGCTTTTGCGAATCATAATGGCAACCCCTTGCTGCGCTCTTTTATCTCTAGCTATTCCGCTGAAGAAAAGGTCGTATTGCCCTATGTTTTCTGAGCCCTGACCTTTTTTCTTTGTCTCTGTTAGGACCGCAATATCGATACTGAGATTTTTTAATTCCGAGAGAATTTCATTTACCTTCCTTGATACGCCTTGCACGTTCCAAGTTCCAATATTCATAATCCGTTTTCTTAACTTGGGTCGTCTTAGCTTCCATCCATTCCGAGGCTTGTTACTGGAGTTTTTAACCTTTATTATTTTTTCTGAGAACCGAGGGGTTGGCCCGATGTCTCAACCTCCATCCAGGAGGGCCGGGTGATTTTTCGTCAAGGTTGTCTTCCTTTAGCCTTTGACGTTTCGTCGTCTCTCTGCAAGGCAGCAGTATCGCTTTTATTTATCCCAAAAAAGCGCGGGAGCCACTTCCGCCAGATCCGCCGTATCGAAGTCTGTCTTCTCCGCCTTCACTGCCGTCGTGGTCTTCGTCGGTACCCTAGACAAGGGGCCCTAACAGGGTGCTATCAGCCGGGCCAGCTAAACCCTGGTTTTTTAACGAGGTTGTTACTCCTCCCCCTCCCTGTTTTTTCAACCTGGCTTGGGACAGGCTTAGGCAGGGTAGTAATATACGATAACTAAATCAACTTTTGGAACCAATTATTTTACCAATTGCAATGCAGCGGTGGCCTGAATTCATTTATGTGGATGATATCGCAAGAGTCCATCGTACGAATCTGCTAAATCAGTTTTTTTTATATAAAAGGCGTCACTGAATGATTTGGCCATCACGTTTGCCTGATCTTAATATAATTAATAAGATGCTTTAGTTTAGCGATTTGAAAAACTAGCTGTGAGGTCAAAGTCCTTTAATGAACTTGTACCAACTGCTGAAGGATGACCTCTAATTATCAACAGATTATAAATAACTGTATCATTGATACACAACACAATATTTACAAGAGGTGGACCAATCCGGTATTATAATTAGTTTTCATTACGTTTGTACATGTCTAACCATTGGGCAGGACACGTCGCCAGACAGGAAGATTCAAGATGGACAAAGCTCATTCTACAATGGAGACATAGACTCTTCAAACGAAGCATCGGACGACCACAAAGAAGGTGGATTGACGATATAAGAGAGAAAGCAGAAAGAAACTGGCACCAGATGGCAAGGGATAGGTTTGAGTGGAGGAGACGAGGGAAGGCTATGTCCAGGAGTGGACCAAAAAAGGCTGTTAAGAAGTAGAAGATGAAGGTGTCTAACCATTATTTGAAAATACATTTTCTTAGTTTACTTATACATCGTATTTGCTTGTATACGTAATTTTCATATATAAATACCTGCTATACCTGACATTTCTTGGAATTATTTTGACAGATGTGTACTGAACAAAAACGTACCTATTTGACCAAACTGATAACTGGTTGGACAAATCACTAGAATTTGCGAATGAGTTGCTACAGTGTCATGAAAATGTTTATGGTAGACAGTTGGTAACATTTAATAGTAAGTTCGTTATAGCAGCTGGTACTAGTGGTGAGCTGGCAATACTAATGAAGAGGTCAGAGATACGGATGTTGTTTTTGTTTGGTTTGGATGAACAAGTTAAAAATGTTAATAGTAATAGGGTTTAATAAAACATATTAAACTAGAAGACTTTCAATAATTGCCGCCGAGGGACAACAAAATATGGTGTCAGGTGTGAAACTGTAAAAGAGTAGTCTGAAAATAATTAAGTTAAGTATCCAGCCTTGTTAGTTGTACCTGCTTGTTAAGGTAAAAATCAAGATTGAGTTCAAACTAGCCAACCGGATGGTCCAATTGGAAGCAAAAACTTGATATTTTTTTGCTGGCAAGTGAAAAATATGAATGCGAGGAAAAGTAAAAATTGCAACCTTTTTAGCCTCTATTGGGCATGATGGCATTAACCTTTATAATACAATTTCTGATGTAAAAAATACTCTAGAGAAGTTAGCCATAGGTATGAAAGACAACGAATGTCAAATGAGACTCTTGCGTGAAAAAATTCTCACAATTAATAAAATTGTTGAATACTTCAAAACTGTCGAAATTAGTAAACACCATGCTCACGTTTTGAATCCACATCATAATGTTCAGGCAGTTAGACGTCAAGTACCGAAAATAAATTGAAAATTTTGTCTCTATTATGTCCAGCTTATAACAAAACTTGCGCTCTATGTCAGAAAAAAGGTAATTTTGCTCGAAAATCAAAATTCTGTTCAACTTCAAAGAAATGAAAATGCTAGATCCAGTTCCTTAAGAAGAACTGGTCAAAATGAATTTAGAATAGAAAATAGAAGACAACAGGGTCAAGGCAACGAAGACAGAAATGTTCTAACGCTAGGGCATGAAATAGATAGAAATGTTTGAAAAAAGAGAACAAGAAGAACATAATACAGAAAATATGATATTTGTAACGGAATATAAAACTAATAATAGAAGCTCTTGGTACAAAAATTTAAAAATTTCAAACAGAATAATCAAATTTAAACTAGATATAGGGGCAGATGTAAGTATTTTACTAAAAAATATTTATGATACCTTGTTAATTCTAAACTTTATTTTTCCAGTACTACTTTAATAACATATGTGCATTTTAAAGTAAAATCTTTAGGAGAAGTAATCTTAAACTGTTATTGTAATAATATCTTGTCAAATGTGAAATCTCATTGTAGTTGACATTCCTGCTGACCGATTGTGTCAAATTTAATTTAATTAAAATAATTAATAACATTTCTGCTATGCGTAGAAATAAAGATGAACTTTATACGCAATTCAAAGATGTTTTTGAAGGTTTAGGTAAAATTACTGGAGAGTGTAACATCAAACTGTCTGAAAATGCGAAGCCTGTAGTTCAGTTGCAGAGAAAAGTGCCACTTTCATTACATGAACCGCTTCGACAGACTTCGGATTTATTAGTATGTAATAATATTATTGAAAAGGTCGATTATCCTATAAAATGGGTCAATAGCTTAATGATAGTTGAAAAACCGGAAAAGTCCTTAGGACTGTGTATTGATCCTAAGCCATTAAATAAATATATGTAGAGAACATTTTTCAATTCGAACATCAAATGACTATTAGCAAATTAACTGGTAATAAGATTTTTAGAGTACAGTATATGACATAATGGATGGTTTTTAGCATTTATCTCTAGATAAAGACAATAGTGACCTTTGTACTTTAATATAAAATTTGGCAGATACAAGTTCAATACCTTTTGGTATTTCCAGCGCTCCAGAAATTTTTCCACGGAAATGGTTTCAAACCTTTGGTGACATTAAAGGTATTAGTATTTATTTTGATGATTTGATAGTAGCTTTAGAAAATGAAGATGAACATGATAAATCGAGTGATAAATCATTACTTGAAATTTTTAAGAAAGCATGAGAAAATAATATTAAATTTAATTTCAATCAATTACTTAATTTCAATCAATACTACGGAAGGACACTTACATATTCTACGAATATTCAAAAGGATAGCTGGGCAATGGTCAATGCATTTTGTAATAAACCCAAACATACTGATGATGATATTAGTGTAGATACTTTTAATGAGTATTATTGTAACATTGCAGTTAACTTAACTAGTAGAATGGCGCCTTCTACTGATCCCCTTGATTACTTGAAGGATACCTGGTTCCTTTTGCTTTCTTCCTGCAAATCCTCAAGAAAAACTATCATCTGCGTGTTTTGCCATTCGTAACGTAAGAGCAGAACTTAGCTCAACAATTGCTTGAACAGTCTATTTTGCATTGTTTGAGTCTCGTCTTAGGTATGGTATTGCATTCTGGTGGGCAACTTCCAGTACTTGCTGAGTCTAATCATTATTTTACAAAAGAAGGCGGTTCGCCTCATTGCAAATGTTCATCAAAGGACACCTTGCAGACCGCACTTTCGAGCTCTCCAAATTTCAACTATGACATCTTTCATTATTCTTGAAATTACAACTTTAATTTTTAAAAATTACCATAACATTCGCGGTGAATCGGAGCGCACAACCCGACAGACGTTGCATGTACCCCTGCCGATACCAAAATCTGAATTAACAAAGAAGTCAATATTTCATGAAGGCAGAAATATTTTAAATATTTTACCTAACAGGATAAAATCATCAAGTTCCTTAAAACTGTTCAAAAAGAACCTGAAAAAAATCCTGTTGGATAGGGCTTACTATGACATGCGTGAGTTTTATGACGACCCGCCATTGTAACTGTATTACCTCTGTGATATGTTGTTATTGTGGTTTTTTGTGTGTGCATATGACACATAATATTTATATATGACACCATACTCTAGTTGCACACTAGTTCGTACTTTTAGTTTTTCTTGCAATTTAGTATGTAGTGTAAATGTGTATAACGTACTTAATTTTTATACTTTTTGTGAATGTTTTACTCCGTACTTTGTATTTTCGGGTAAGGGTGAGTTACTAGTTATTATGTCGTACATTAGGATAGCAAGCTTTGTCGCTGAAATTCTTGTTTCATGGCAATAAAGTATTTTTTGATTTGATTTGGTTTGATTTGATTTGATTTAGAATTTCTTCAGAAGGAGTGTATCCATGTGAGGATAACATTAAGGGAATAATAGCTGTCGAAACGCCTAAAAGTAAATTAGAAGTTTGAAGAATTCTTGGTCTTGTGATTTTTTTTTTAATTTGTTCTATATTTAACTAGAAGTACAAAACACGTAAGAAATTTGACTAGAAAAGATGTATACTAATGAACTTAATAAACTAAAAGATTTTACTTCGCGCTGGCCAATTTTAAAAATATTTGACCCTAATATTGAAATAACAAGTCAATGTGATGCATCATCTGAAGGTTTAAGATGTGTCCTGTTACAAAATGGATATCCTGTTTCATATGCATCGGGAACAATGACTAAAACTGAAAAACGATATGCTCAGGTCGAAAAAGAACGCTTAGCGATATGTTTTGCATCTGATAAATTTCATTATCTTGTTTACGGACATTCAGTTAACGTGCAAAGCGACCACAAGCCTTTAAGTCCGATATTTTTCAAAGATTTAGATAAAATTAGTAATGATTACAACGAATGCGTTTGAGGTTAATAAAATATATAAAAATTGTTTATCTTCCTGTTAATTGCAGAACACATACCGAGATCATATATAAAAGATCCTGTTGAAGACGATCCAGAAATACAATATGTCATTTACACATTATTTCAAAATGTCAATATGTGGGAGGAAAGGAAGAACTATTTCAAATATGCATTATTAAAGATCCTATATTACCTCAGGTAAAACTTTATGCAAACAGTGGCGTAGCTACCGGGTGGGCCAGGGGGGGCAAAGCCCCACGGCGCCAAGAGAAATTAGGCGCCACTCCGAATTTATAAATATGCTAATGCTAACAATGCTCATGAGCTTAACTGAGTTTTTAAATTAATTAAATTATAATACAATCAAAGAACAAAATATGTATTAAACTTTTTACCCAACCAATACATTTTATGTCAGGTATTTATTATTTATTCTACGTGGAATAAAAAGATTAAATCCCGGCGTGGCGGCATTTGGTACATGCAAATTCGTAAAAACGCGACGTAAGGCGGCATGCGACTTCAAAGACAAAAAATTTGAAAATTTCGGTCGTGAAAAAGTATGTGTTTTTTAGAGTTTCGTATTTAGGCAGTACCATTAGTCAGACAAGTCTTAATAGCCTAGCAATACCAAGCATAGAAAATTAATTTGTCCAAAAAATTAATTTTGATCAAATAATCGATTCAAAACCGAAGAAAGACTACAAAGTTTAATTAATTAATTAATTGATTAAGGTTACAGATTTTTAGTTTAGGTTTATATTTAAATATGTATGTACCTGTTGGTTGGTTGCTGTTTATATATTTTATATTCATATTCCTGTAAATAAAAAAGCGTGTGCACTATGTACGCATATCAGAAGTGAAACTTCTTAAACTTAAAGGCCCTAGCCTCAAATTTGGTTAAAAGGTTGTTTTTTTTTAATATATCACTCAATTAACAAAAAGAGAAGGCTTAAAAGAAAAAAAGCTATTCTTCATAAAAGTTTCGCTTATGTCTTGACAAGGTAATAGAGCAAACCCCATATTTT
>MU185143.1:71319-83716 GCA_016904865.1 Pissodes strobi
AGAGCAAACCCCATATTTTTATCTTGTAAACTAACAAAGATATCACAATAATTATACGCCCTAGCCTTATACATATCGTAACGGGTTTGGTTAAAAAGTAGTTTTTTTTAAATATATCACTCAATTAACAAAAAGGAAAGGCCTAAATGAAAAAAACTATTCTTCATAAAAGTTCTGCTTATGTCTTGACAAGGTAATAGAGCAAACCCCATATTTTTATCTTGCAAACTAACAAAGATATCACAATAATTAAGCGCCCTAGCCTTATACATATCTTAACGGATTTGGTTGAAAAGTAGTTTTTTTAAATATAGGTATCACTCAATTAACAAAAAGGGAAGGCCTAAATGAAAAAAAAACTATTCTTCATAAAAGTTTTGCTTATGTCTTGACAAGGTAATACAGCAAATCCCGTATTTTTATCTTGTTAACTAACAAAGATATCACAATAAACGTCCGTGACCGTTTTCCGTTCCCTGTCAGCTCGCCCGTCGCGTCGTGTATTGGGATCGCGACCTTCAAATTTTACTCCCGGCGCGCATTAAGAAGTTTCACTTCAAAAATATACGTTTAATATTATGATGTATTGTTATTGGAATAATTTGCGTATATACACAAAATATAGGTTTGTTTTAGGCGCCAGCGGATATGCTTGCCCCCCGGCGCCCACATTTCTAGCTACGCCACTGTATGCAAATACTGGATGGCCTGATAATTGTAAAAATTTAAGTTTGGGCCTAAAACACTATTTTGCTTTAAAAAATACAATCTTTTTATCAAACGATTTACTGTTTCTAGAAAATAAAACAATTATACCTGATATATTACGACAAGAATTAACGTCTTTAGTTCATAAACCTCACTTCGGTATTCAAAAAACTACGTTGCGTGCTAGACAAATATTTTATCTATAAATAAAGACATTGAAGATTTTGTCGCGAAATATGAAGCGTGTCAACTAAATCAGCGAATGAATCAAAAAGAATCTCTTGTTTGTCATGATTTACCTGAAAGACCTTGGCAATACATTTTTGCAGATTTTCTTGAACTTAATTCTAAGAACTATCTTCTCTTGGTGGATTCTTGTTCAAATTGAATTGCAGTAACGGCAACTAGAACCAAATTGCTAAAAATGTTGTAAAATTTTGTAAACAAGTATTTTCTAGATTGGGTATTTCAGACACATTTTATGGTAATAATGTACCCTTCAATTCAAAAGTATTTACAAACTTTTTACCAGAATGGCAGTTTAAGGTAGTCTATAGTAGTCAACATCATCACCTATGAAACGGATTGGCAGAACGATGATGTGGGTGTTGTTAAAAATATGTTCATTAAATCGGGTAATAAAATTTATCTTTGTGAACTTATTCTAGAATAAAATAATACTCCTTTACCAGATATGTCATAGTCACCAGCAGAATTAAGTATGAGTAGAACGTTAAAACTAAAATTCTTGTTTCTGATAAAACTTTAAGTCCTAATATAATTAACAGAAAGAAAATTCAGAACAAACTTGAACAAAAGCAAATAAATCAAAAGAAATTTTATAAGAAATCATCAAAAGATTTAAAACCAATTCAAACAAATGAACCCGTTCTTTTTCAAAGTAGTAATTCATGGGTGAAAGGTAAAATAAAAGACATATTTCATAACAATATGTTATGATAGATCATATATAGTTACTAATGAATATGGGAAAGACTTTCGGAGAAATAGAAAATTTCTAAAACCGACTAAACTTGATTTTAATATGTTACCTAATACAGTTCCAAGTATTTATGATTTTTGTTTGCATATGCTTTTTGATGAGGTACCAACATCAGCTTCTTCTCTTACTAGGGAGAGTAATGTATGTAGTGACAGTAATAGTCAAAATGTAAACCTGTCTGATTATAATGTTGATAATTTTTAAAATATTGTACATGATCAGTGCCATCAAAATAATGAAAACGATTTATCAGAAATCCCAAAACAATTATTTAAGAATTCCGACAGTATCGAGATAGTTATGGATAATTCTGATAGCTCTAATCAAACAGAAACAAGTGTTAAAAGCATTAAGGTCAGTGATGGTGTTGATTTGTGTGCTAGTGAAATCAAGACAGTGTATTTATGGGATTACAGGAAGACTGCAAAAGAAATCCAAATTATTTAAACGATTATGTGACTAATTTTAGTTCTAATTCTGACTCAGATTGTTAATTAATGTTTACTCTCAGACTTGCTATTAAAGAATGCTTCAACGTGTATCTAGAAAAAATTATAATTTTTCTTTCTTTGGGAAAGCGTGTCATGAAAATATTTATGTGAGACAGTGGGTGACATTTAATAGTAAGTTCAAGTTACAGCACTAGTGGTGAGTTGGCAATACTAATGCAGAGGCCAGAGATACAGATGTTCGAATTGTTCGGTTTTGATGAACAAGTTAAAAATGTTAATAGTAATAGAGTTTAATAAAACATATTAAACTAGAAGAATTTCAATAATTGCTCCCCAGAGACAACAAAATATATAGAAGGAATGAACAAAAAAACAATATTGAAGTTGTAGGATGAGGCTGCAACATAAATATATCACAATATTTCTAAACAAATGGTTAGAGAACAAAAGTATCTTAATCCAAAAATAAGCTTCAGGATTTTACAAGTAAAAACAAAGCTGAAAGCATATTAATGCAATTTTGTTTTCAAAACTTTTTTACCTTTAAATTTCATGTCAATTTTCTTTGGGCCACTTAAAGTGTTCAGTAGTGTGAATAAATTAATTTTATTATTTGTTTAATGGCGAAACTTCATAATTCTCGAGATTTTTAAATGCATTCTCTTTAAAAACTTACAGCCACTATAGTACACCAGAAAGATTATGACAATAAATAGACTTATAGTCTCTAATCGCCATCAAATTTAACTGATCTTTTTCAATCTATACTGGTAACTGATTTCTGGGAAAATTTTGACATGCTTCAGTTCTCTAATATATTATCATAGATAATACTTGGTTGTTTGCTCGTAGCTCTATGTGCACTTTCAGGTTGCGTAGCTCAGATTAGTGAAGGGACTATTCGAATGCAAATAATCGAAGTATTCGATTCTGGCTTTCATTCGAATGCATTCGATTCTCAGCGAAGAATTTGAATACCAAAAATATTCGAATGTCCTCCCAACAACGAATTAATCGTCCCTCGAATGCTGTTTGAATCGAAGTGAGATATAAATCGGCACAATTCGCGTCAAATGCGATTATAATGTAACTTGAGCAACAAATAATAGCGGGCTTTGTTTTGTATTATGGTGAACAATAATCGAAAACGCTATACTATATAAAGTATAAAATAGAGCAGTTTAATTACTGTGGTAGTTTTTTAATTGTTGAATATTTTTTTCTCTAGTAAACATATTATTAATTTTAAATGCGGTAGTCGGCAGGTATGACATACATATTTTTGCAGCATGCAGAAGATGACGAGTTTTGGGAATTCAAATTTAAATTATTAAAAAGTGATGATTCTAGTAAATCTTTAATAAACTTTTACATAATATTTAAACAAATCAACTTTTAACCAATATTTTATACAACTTTTAACCAATATTTTATTTTTTAATCGTAAATGCTTTCACTAATCTTTGTAAAAAGTTTTGCTCTTATGCTTAAATGTATCAAGAATGAAGACTTCAAGAACAAACAATCCAGAATCAGACAATTTGTAAATTTGAATTCGAGAACGAGACTTTAAAGTCACTCGAAAGCTCGAGAGGTTGAATCGCTCATTGAAACATTTGGGATATCGCGACTAATCCAAATAATTCGATTCTTTGTATTCGAATAATCATTCGATTCTCAAAAGTATTCGAATGCAAGATATTCGATTCTAAAAATCATCCGATTTTCCCTTCATTAGCTCAGATGGCGATAAAGAATATAAATTCGCTAGTTTCGAAACAAACGTACGTCTTTTAATTGGAGACTTGGAATAGTATAATAATAAGGGCGTGCTGCGCATGTCTCTTTGTTAGGGAGCAGCTAACGGGGGTCCTTTTAGGCTTAGGTTGAAGCATTGATTTAAGGTTTATTTTAATATACTTTAAATTACGTCGAGTTTAAGAGGCTTTCTTTAAAGCACTTTTAAGTAACGTTGAATTTTAAGAGATCTACTTTGTTCACTTTATATCAGCGTATTTGATTTGAGTTTAATTAACTGACTTTGTTATTTTTAGCCGACGTGTTCTAAGAAGAAGTTTATTCAGGCAATTCCCGTAAAGGTACAATCTGCCAATGACTAGGACCCTTGGAGCCTTTAAAGTACAAAGTGACTCTGCGTAAGCCCAGGGGTTGAACTTGTTGCCAGTAACCGTTTGCCCTAAAGGTACCAAGTTGTGGTTTACTCGGCTTGCGCGCTCTTTTATGCTAACATTTGTTAAATGCTTACTGAATGTTTTCAAAACATGTGTAGATAGTAAACATAATAATTATTTTTCAAGATCAAGTACCAAGTACAAACTTTAGACTGAGTGTTATTTTTTGCAATAGAATTATCTACAATATTCAATTTTAAAATCATGGTGGTTATTATTATAAGCTATAGTATATCGGCTTCTCTAAGAAGCTAGGGATTGCAAGAAATACGAGGAATAGCAAATATTTATACAATTACAAACCTTGAGTGTAACGCAATTTCATTTTTATTGAAATTCTGTGTCAGCGAAACTCTATTCCTCCTAGGTGTTAACATACTGAGGCAAAATTTGTCAAATCTTCGGCTATTCTCTTTCCGGACGGAGCTCTTTCTGGAAACTGATTATCGCATTTGCCACCATCTCCAAATTTAGCAGTGGTTCAAATAGTTTAAAGAACACCTATAGAAAAATAAAACGAAATATTAAAAATTAATTTGTTGACTATATACTAACTATTTTAGACGTCACATTAGTTAGGTGCAATACATTTATTATGCGATTATATTCTGCATCCAATACTACGTATAGATTCCAAAATAGCATGAAAGGTTTGAAAAAGAGCGGCTACAAAATTTATTTCCAGTTTGAAAAGCAGTTGCATATCTTATTTTTTTCCAGCCGTATTAAATACAAATCCTGGCTGGAATCAAGCCAAATTGTTATTTTATACGTTTTGACCTAGCTTTAACAAAATTTTAACGCTATAAAACTCTTGTTAAACCACAAAACCGGCGTCTTTTTCCATACGCCTCGCCGCTAGGGAACATTATTTCATATAACATGCAAATTTTGGCGTAGCGGTATTTTCCAAACGATTCGTTTTTATGAAAAGCTGGGATCATTGCAACCACCAACAGCGATCTGATAAGGTGCACGAGCATATTGCTGTTATTAAAATAGTCGATAAATTATAATAGATTCAATAAAATTTAATAATTATATTAGCAAAGTAAATGACGTAAATATGGACAATCTTAATTATTAAATATACTGCATGAATATTATTAGAACAGCGTAGAATTATTTATCTCGAAGACAAAAACAAGATAGGTACCTAAATAATAAGCAGCTTAATTTTACTGTTTTACTAGAATCAAAATCAAGCTTAAAATAAATCGTACTACATTGCCACAGTCGGGAATTTTCTTCATTTAGATTCACCTCAGATTAGAAAAGAACTGAGTGAACAATGTTAAGTTTAGAAAATGTATAACTAAAGATTCGTAGGACAGAACAACCTATCTTCCAAGAATGCAAATTAGGCCCTAACTCAAATACCGGAGATTAGGCAGGGAGGTCAAATTAGGGCATTTATGCCCCACTAACTAAACGCATAAGGAAACACCCGAGTTTTAATTTAGAAATCGTTTTGGCTTAGGCTTTGCACAAAAAATATAAATAACAATACTAATAATAATAAAACCAGAAGTTAAATCAATTGAAAGCAAGAAAAGTATCAAAATAATTCAATTATTGATCCCATTATTGATCAATTCAAATAAATTATACTCACTTAACTTCCCTTTTTCAACACTAATGTTAAAAGTACGGTGCAAGAGACTTATGCAGAACTGTAAATGTACGGGATAATGGGTAGTGCATTAAAATTGATAAGATCCTATCTAAGTAATATAACTCAGCAGGTAGCGGAGAGTGATCAATAGGGAAGATCAGTTAAATCAGATCGGAGTGGTGTGTGACAGAGTGTCCCTCAGGAATCAATTTTGGGACCGCTATGTCTTGGCATGACCACGTTGCTAACATCGCAAAATCAGCTTCCCAGAAGCTTAGTGCGCTATTCTGCAACAAAAAAGTCTATACACCGCAGCAGTTGCCCTTGCTCTACAAAGCCCGAATAAGACCGTGCTTAGAATATTGCCCACATATCTAGGGTGCCGCACCAAAGCACACCCAAAAGCGACTGGATTTCATTCAGAAGAGAGCTGTGCGTCTCATCGACGACCCGGAGTTGACCCGGAATCTGGATAGTCTGGAACACAGCAGATATGTGGCGGAGATATCCTTGTTATACAGATAATTTCACGGCAGATGTTCCCAGGATTTGGCCCGCCTCATCCTGCTCCTAGCAACGCCAGTCAGACAGGCACGACAGACGTCAAGAGCGCACCAGTTTGTCGAACACCTGAAAACACCTAGAACAGCACTTCACAAGAACTCCTTTGTCTGGCGCACTGCATCACCGTGGAACTCACTTCCAGGACATCTGTTTCCCTCTAATTACAATTTACAACTATTCAAGAACCGTGTCAATCAACATCTTCGCACACACACCGCTCGTCGAGCGTTTAGTGTGTGTGCCACTGCCATAAAAAATATATATAAGTACAGGGTGTCCGGTTATAAATGTAACCCCCCTTTAACTTTTTTATTTACCCTCGTACAAAAATGTTAAGTACAAAAGTTGTAAGAATCTTCATATAGTTTTCAGCGGTGTTACTAGAAAAGCAATTGAAAAAAACCAAATAAATCAAAAGAAATTTTATAAGAAGAAGAAAATTCTACTGTGCAAATTAAATGAATGTTTTTTTTAATGGTACACCCTGTATATTCTTCCGGATATCGGTAGCGCTCCTTAAGACGAGTTCAGTAATATTAGGTTTGTTGGGTCTAGCTATAATAGTTACCACGTAAATTGCAAATATGTCGGGTATCTGATTATTACTGAACCCATCTCGTAAATTCTTTATTTGGTGAGCTAGAACAAAATGTTGTACACAAAAGTTGTAGGTTGCTTCAGAAATTTTTCTGCGGTGTTACTAGAAAAACAATTGAACATCAGAAAAGCTTCTGAAGGAAAAAATTTTTTCAGCTCACTAAATAAATAATTTAGGAGCCCCTCTCCTCTTCAGTAATAATCAGATACCCGCCATTCTTGCAATTTACGTGGTAACTATTATAGCTAGACCCAACAACTCTTATATTACTGAACTCGCCTTAAAGAGTTCTATCGATATACAGAAGAGTATACAGGGTGTCCCATTAAAAAACATTAATTTAATCTGTACAGTAGAATTTCGATGTTCAATTGTTTTTCTAGTAACAACGCAGAAAACTGTATGAAAATCCCTGCAACTTTTGTATTTAACATTTATTTATACGAGGGCAAATAAAAAAGTTAAAGGGGGGTTACATTTATAACCGGACACCCTGTGCATACCCAAAATAATATGTGATTTGAAAAGAAGTTTTCCAGACCATGAAGTAAACGAAACATCCTAAAACCTGGAATAGTTTAACTCAAAATCTCCTGGAGATCCAAACAGTAGGCGGGTGATAATATATCGTCGAATGGATTATTACCATGGCAAGACAAAAGAGAATCCCCGTATATTTTCTGGTTTGTTCCTATCTTGAAATGTTTTTAAAGCTCTAGTTGATTTATATTTAAAAATTAATAACTGTATTTTCTTGACAAAGCAACACTGCTCACACTACATCAACTGGCTCCGATTTTCCATCAAAAATGTTCGCTGTCTATCAACTAATTTCGATCTTCAATTCAGAACTATGCTAACTCGCTTATTTAACCACATAACCCACACAAGATTAGGGGGTACTTTGTAAAACTGAAAGGTTACAGTTTGTTGTCATGTTACTGGAGAACTAACATGGAGCTTGGGGGTACCTGTATTCTCTACGCCTAGTGTTTCTGCAGTAATCATTAATGCATAACAAAACTGAGCAATCTTAGCAGCAACCCTGGCAACGTGCACTCTCTAGTCCAACCTCGTATCGACGTATTCCCAAGATACGAGATAATACCTTGCGATGTTATGGTCTCAACCCCATTACGTGAAACTGAAGTCCCTGTCAGTTCTATGACCAAAAAGAAGACTATGAGTTTGGGCACATTCAAGACTAGGCTGTTGGATGAAAAGTACTCATCAAGAGTGACCACTGCTGTCTGAAGTTTCTCAGATAATAAATTATTGTTATTTTTTAAACGGGCCACTCTGTACAATATAATAGGCGAAAGTAATACGAAATCGGAAAATAATTAGAAGGTCACCTGGAAGGTATGAGTATCCACCGCTGATCAAAAAGTCTAATCTATAGTTCAAATCGTGCTTTCCGTAAACCAGGTCTGATATCTGGTGGTATTTCTGAAATGTTGCATTTTAAATATTAATGCATATTTTGCTATATTGACGTTACGTCTTGTCTATACGACTGCTATCGAAGCAATTTGTAGTGTCAAAGCCTTATACACTGACCGGCACGAAAAACGGACACTTCAATATTTTAACGAATTTTAAACATGTAACGGGCTACGATTACATACGATGATCTATAAGCTTTTTTTCTGGACGAAATGGCGAGGGGTCAAAATAAAAATTTACGTGGAAATCGACTAACGGATGACATATTCCAGGGGGAAAATAATCAAACACCATATTATTTATTAAAATAGACTACAAAAATTATATAAACATCACAATAGTTGGAAAAGCATGGAACCCAATCCATTAAACAAGGTATTCTAAAGCAAATATTTCATATTTATGTCTTTATATATCAAATGTATGATGTGAATGGTTAACTTTACACACACGATATATCGTCCCAGCTGGAACCACAGAGCATAGTTGTATATTGGTATTTTCCCCTGGATTTTGTCCTATTATGCTGCCTTTCTAAATGGGGAATGAAACCCTTCTTCTAATCAATTGGGTATTTGGCTTATTTTCATTGCTTCGGTTCTGTGATGCAGCTTGACGTCCACCCTCTGGTTTCAACTAATTATGACTTTTAATCGCTGATTCGAGGTATTTTGGCATTTGGAATGCATTTCAGCCTTTCTTGGAGGGTTCTATCTAGAAGAAAACAATAGTGATAGATTGTTTACAGATTAGTTGGAATCTATTGCGGTTGTATTGTGAGATTATTTAGGGTTATCTGGTACTGAAATTAGAACTTACTTTTTGTACATTTGTTGGTCACTCTGTGGGAATTTTCTCGTTGATTTATACTTGTTAATATATTGTTTTGCTTAGGTGATTACGGTATATTTTCATTTTGGGAATGGGGTCTGGTGTCATATAAGCACTGTCGATTTTAAAGATTTTTTTGGGTTCAATGGAAAAATTACATCAAATGGAACACATTAATGCAAAAAAAAATTGCAGATGAAGCACTTTTGACGTTAAAAATTGGAAAATAAATTTTATAAATGAGTGACATTTAAATGCGAAAACTCTCCCAATATGACGTTAATGATGACAATTTACTTGCAATGTTGTCAGACTTAGCTAACCTTCTTGATTTTCAAGTAAGCAAATTGCCAAGTCCAGGAGCATGTTTCATAAAGTAGAATAACAACTTGTGAAAATCAATATGCCTTAGACTAGCCAAATAAGCTCCGTCTCTTAACTAACCCAAACTAACCAAAACTAATTCAGACTAATGCAAACTAGTCCAGACTAAGGTAAATTAACCCAGATTGACCAAAAGTAACCCATACTAAGCATAACTAACCCTGGCTGTTCAGCCATACATGTATATACATATAAGTAATAAAAGTTACTTACTCAATTTGTCCATTTCCCAGTAAATGTCCTAGATCAAGTACATTTGTCATAAAATGAAATAATTTTAAAAGACGAGCGCGCTACGCACGACAGTAATTCAACCACAGCTAACCCAAAATAACCATCACTAAACCCAAACCAACCAAAACCAACTCACACTAATCCAAACTAACCAAAACTAATCCAGACTAATCATAATTAATAACACTAAAGAGACAAGGGCGTGTAGCTATTCCAAATTCCAAACTGAGCAAAACCAACCGAGCCTAACCAAAACTAACCCAAACTAACCAAAGTAAAAAGAAAAGCGGGCTTTTATATTCGCTATCCCAAACTAAGCAAATCTAACACAGACTGACCAGAACCAACTCATACTAACCGCTACGCGTGCTTGTCTCTTCGCTATACCAAACTAAGCAAAACCAACCCAGACTAAAGAAAACTAACCCAGACTAAGCCTATTTAACCAAAGTAAAGAGAAAAGCGCGCTACGCGCGCTTGTCTTTTTGCTATTCCAAACTAAGCAAAACCAATCCAGATTAATCAAAACTAACCCATACTAACCAAAACTAACCCAAACTAATCCAAGCTAACCAAAACTAACCCTTACTAACCCAAACTAACCCTAATTAACCAAAGTAAAATGGCAAGCGCGCTACGCGCACTTTTCTCTTCGCCATCTCAAACTAAGCAAAACCAACCCAACTAACCGAAACTAACTTATACTAACCTAAACTAACCCTAATTATTCAAAGTAGGTATATAGGTTAAGCAAAAATAATCGAAACTAACTTTGATTAGCCAAACAAGCGCATTTAGACGAGCGCGCTACGCTCTTGACCAACCCCGCCCATCACAAAATCAAAATTAACCCAAATTAACGAAACAAACGCACTACGCGTAATACTCTCTTAAACTAATCCAAATGACCTTTTAAATTTGTTTCTATTTCAATAAACTAAATAAATTAGTTTATATGACTTATTATTAAAAGTGACCCACTTCTAGCGTAACATCTAATTCTAGTAAATCATATTTTCGAATTATTGTCATTTTATTAAACAAAGCCATTAAGAATCATTATTTATAAGAAGTTTTCGTCCCACAGTACTTTTGAAACATATTCAACACGAGACTGTTATATTTTAGAACCAAATAGAAATTACACTTGGCAACATCTACCCGTACAACAGCCTGCTAAGCCAAGGCCACCTATACTACAATAGGTGGCCTTGGCTAAGCCAACCTAATATAATCACGTTTTAAGAAATAGTCATGTTGACGTTTATCTCATAAATATTATATTATCGTTTTAGAGTGCAAAAAAAACAGTTTTATTTGCAATTTTTAAGAAAAGAAGCTTTATATTATGTTATTATTAACTTTCTGCGACCATACCTCAGAACAAAGTGTACTGGAATTGAGTTTATTAGCAAAAAATGTATGCTAAATTTTTATTTTTATTTTCAATTTATTTTGCGAAAATGTGCTTCATCCGCAATTTTTTTTGCTTTAATCTGTCCCATTTGATGTAATCTTTCCATAGAACCCAAAAAAAGCTTCAAAATCGACGGTGCTTATATGACACCAGAACCTGGGAATGAAACTTTGACGTTTGTTAGAAGTATGTCATGTCACTTTGGATTTGGACCATAGATTAATAGACAATCGGAGGAAGTCGCATCGTCGATATCGACTCGAGAACCACTCTAATTCAACGCGAATTTACTGTAGGATTTAGCTATCATACGCTTGAATTTGGTGATTATATTGGATGGTATCAATATTTAGCACTCTAGGCTTGCATATTGACGCAGTATTCCACTGATTATCAATTATTTAAGTTCCATAATATTTCAGCTCGGAGTAGATTCTACCTCCGCGAAGGAAATTGTTCTATGTTTCATATAGTCTGTGGGGATAATTTTGGCGGTATAAGTGACAGCTTCCTGGACAAGCGCGTGGCCTTCACGGTCGACACGGTTGCCAAGTTAATGCCTTATTTGGCATAATGCTATTAGTGGCGCGTGTTGATTGTAATTTTTGACTGCCGCATAACGCGTGGTTTATATATTCCCACCAATCATTTAAAAGTAGATTGTAACTAATTCAAATCATTTCGATAATGAGTGCTTTAGCGCTTGATTTGGTCAATCCGGTAGTATGACATCATAACTTTCCAGTACTTTGTCACAAAAATAGGGACGCTGTTGGCAACATAGTATGTTGAGCCGGCGCGATATTAATTCTGCCAGCCTCGTCATTTTCGGAGCAAGCCAATTTAGTCTTTATGTGATCTTGAAGGAACCAGTAGGTTTCAGTGCTTAGCTCTCGAAATTGAGAATTTTCGTTGAGATACTGATATTTAGTGTGAAATATACAGTGCCCTAA
>MU185143.1:88716-121562 GCA_016904865.1 Pissodes strobi
TTGTTATTTTTATTATATTGGGGCGATATTTCTTTTTGGAGGAGAGCAATTCGTGGTTATTGGTCGAATCTCACTGAAGATCCAACATCAGGGCATGGCGATAAGTTAACCGCGTGGCGCTCAGGCATTATAACTCACCACGAGCCTTCTCCACTGTCTAAAAGCTGGGGGCCGCCATTGTTTCTGCATTAAAGGCTGTACCACCGATTGTGAACTTGGAGATTTTTGTGAACTAGGAGATTATTATTGTGAACTTGTAGATTTATGTAAATTAGGTTTGTATTTTTTTGGGAACTGAGCGTTACAATGCATACCTTTTTTGTTTCTGAACCGATTTTAATGAACCTTTAAGAAATTTGTAAGATATTTTATCGATTTAAACTCACTTATTTTAAATGAAACAAAAAAGAGTGCCTGTTTCATATATTATACGAGGAAAAGCAATATGCTGTTTTTTGAGCTTAGGTTTGAAACACCTTGGGAGCTTTTCAACAGGCCAGAACATTTAAAATATGGTTAGCTGTCACGGTTTGACTTTTCTTAACATTTTGTTTTCTGTTTCATCTAGATCGCTTTATTTTCGACAGATATAATGATGTTTAAAAAAACACTAGTAATTTTAAAATAATTTTAATTTATGGAAAACCACCGTTCCTAATATTAATCAACATACACATGGAATATTGTGTTCATTTCCATGGAATGCTGTTGCAAATGTCATTCGAAATACATAATCATTGTGTACTGTCAATAATTACTCTGGCGAAGATGGTTTTAAATCCAGAAGTGGTATCGGCTATTGTAGCTTTGATACAAGATGGTAGAGACCAAAGTTATGTGGCAAATAGATTTAGGTGTCCGCGAAGTACAGTGTAACATGTTTACGACCGCTTCCTTGAGGCAGGTTCCTACAGAAGGCATCCAGGGACAGGTCCTCGTAGAAGAACTTCTAACAGAGATGATCGCTTCATGGTAACTTTATCGCTAAGGAATCGACGTTTACCAGCAGTACAAATACGAAATGGATTACATCATGTAAGACGTGTAAACGTACGTGAACGAACTGCTAGAAGAAGGCTTAATAGTGCAAATCTTCTATCGAGGAGACCCGCTACGGGACCCGAGCTTAACAGGGAGCATCGGCTCACTAGGACGCCATTTGCCAGAGAACACCGAAACTGGGATTAAAATGAGTGGGGTCGTGTATTATTTACCGACGAATCAAGATTTTGTTTAAGGTCGGAAGAGAAAAAGTATGGCGACGAGCCAGTGAACATTATGCCGAATGTACATTTAGTCCCAGAGTAAGTTTTCAAGGAGGTCAGTCATGGTTTAGGCCGGCATTTCTATGGAATCACGCACTGAGTTATATCTTATTCCCAGGGGAGCTATCAATGCCGAAAGGTATATCAACGAGATACTAGCAGATTATGTTGTTCCATATACACAGTTGGTAGGAAATGGTTTTTTTCTTATGCAAGATAATGCGCTACCCCATACCGCCCGGATAGTTAGAGATTACCTGAACAACGCTAACATCCCACAAATGGAATGGCCACCACATAGCCCAGATTTGAACCCAATCGAGCATTTCTGGGATATGCTCGGTAGGAGTATTAGAAATCTAATACCCTAGAATCTTGGATGAACTGTGTAGAGCACTCTCCGAGCAATGGACAGTTATCCCCCAGGAAGTTATTAGTCACTTGGTACAAAGTATGGCGAGAAGAATAGACACTGTCATTCAAGCTCGTGGGGGTAACACTCGATATTAATGCTGTTGTCGTATTTTTTATGTAATTTTGTTGTGTTATTGTTTAATAACTTAAAATGTTTAAGGTAAAATAAAAAATATTTCAAAATTAAGAGTGTTTTTTAAACATCATTACCTCTGACGAAAATAAAGCGATCGAGATGAACCAAAAAACAAAATTTTAAGAAACGTCAAACCTTGACAGCTAACCGTATTTTAAACTTTCTAGCCTGTTGAAAAACTCCACAGGGTGTTTCAAACCTAAGCTCAAAAAATAGCATATTGTACAATATGGAACAGGCACTCTTTTCTGTTTCATTTAAAATAAGTGACTTTAAATCGATAAAATAACCTACAAATTTCTTAAAGGTTCATTAGAATAGGTTCGGAAACAAAAAAGTTATGGATGTTTAAAATTCGTTAAAATATTGAAGTACCCGTTTTTCGTGCCGCTGACGGTTAGTGTAGATGGACCCAAGCATAATAGCTGATTTACCGAAAGTTCGATTTAACCTATACATATTGCTTTAAATTGTATTAAAGGTGGGACTCATGTATCGAGGCTACCAGCAGATTAAGCGTAACTCATGAGGAGTCAGACCTAATTAACCGCTTCTAGAAGATATACCTACCATAAGCAATACAATCAAATCCATATCCATCAAGGTTGTTTGGTACATGCAAAGAAATAAACAATTTTTTGGGCTTTATGAAAGACATTCTACCGGACTCAAGAAATCGGCGAAAATATGTTGGTCATTTTTTGCACCAACATCATTTACTATTATTCGAAAGTTTTGAACCGATAAGCTAGTACTAAGAAGATGTGGCTATACTGGTTAAACAGATGAAGAGCTGAACAGAACTTAAAATATTTTATTTAGATAAATCAAATAGATAAAAAGTGATTTAATTAATTAATTTTGAGCAGCTTTACTCACAGGCTCAATTTCGTCTAAATATTAATACACACTCTTAATACTTTTAAGCTCATTTGAAATGAGAGTAAAGTAATTTTGACTTTAGAATTATAATTGGAATCTTGACTAAACTAGGCCACGGGATAGAATTCCTTCTAGCTATGCTTTAAAAATGCCTTTTGTGTCATGGTGCTCTTTAGAAAAAAAAGCAGGCCTACTAACTGGAAATACATCTTCATTAACTACTACTTAAAGGCTGCCAGAGCATTACGAAGTGCTTGAAATAATAGAGTAAAACTTTTGGAGGTGATATAAGAATCGATCTCTCAAAAGAACTCTTAATTGGATATTTTTTGTTAGCTATTTCAACGTCCTTTTATAAATTACTCTATAGAGAACCAACGACTTGTTCATTTTGAAGAAAATATTGCAAACTATACAAAGTAGTGGTCTTTTTTGCCTTGACCGTATTAAATGAATATATTATTTTAAATAAATAAATTATCTAGCGCCTAACCAAATGCGCTTTATAGAAGAAATTACCATAATTGTGTGAAGTGAAGTCTGTTACTTACACATACTAACTTATCTCATAATGTATTATAACTGCTAAAAAGGATAAATTCTGCATACTATACATTAGATTCAAATCGTAATATTTTAAATTTGCTATTTTCTTATCGACCATTTTCTTGAAAATATACTTAAGGTCATTTTTTTTAACTCGGGTTGGTTCTTTAATAGCCTGCTGACTGAATATGTCAATAGTAGTAGATTTGTCATTCAAAACAATTATTATTATGATAACTTCGACCTTCTTACTAAAATTTAATCTGTTTAAATGGTTTATTATAAGCATGGTATCATTTCAATCAAAGCAAAAAGAACGGCCAAAAATACATGCAGGTGTTTCGCAAAATAATGTCTGGTTCACATGAAGTTAGTAGGAAAGCAAGTCAAGTAACTAAGTTATTCGGTGCAGGTAACTTGCCTTGTATAAATGTTTAGCTGCTATGCAAAACAGGAAAGGCACGTGAGACGCAAGTTCCCTGGCAAGTAAATCAGACAGCCAAGTGAATAGAGACATGTTCTGTGTATTCCCCTTCTTGCACACTCCAGTTGCTAGATATGATAATGTTATCCCTAGATTTTATCGATATTATATGATTATATTAAATTACGTAAGGAATTAAAACTTTCTGGTGACATTCTCAAACATGACCTATATTCTGTAGGATCTTAGAACTCGAGTTATTTCAAGCGTATTGTAGAACCCCTTCGTTTTTCAGCTATTAATAATTTAGTTGCTCAGCTATTAATAATTTTGTTACTCTTTTACACACACTGATCGCTTTCATTCGTTTAAGATCCATGCTCTAATACTGCTTATTTAACTAAACCTAAACTTCTCTAATTATCTACTTGCGGAACAAGTAGCCCAGTTCAAGAGTACCTACTTGCCAAAATAAAAAAATAAGCAAGTCATGTGTTTACTTGATTTGCTTCTCTACTGACTTCATGTGAACGCGCCTTAAGGACATGTAACATTCTGAGTGTTAAGTCAGTACAAGTGATAAACGTGTGGCCGGACGATCAGTTTAAGACTCCAATAAAGCAGTGACCATAAGCAATTTTTTTTATTATTGATAAAAATGTAACTTAAGAATACGATAGGAATTTATCAAAGTTATCCCACGCGGTACACATCGCCAATAAATAACAATGTTTTTATAACCCAAATATCCCGTATTCAGATCAGTACTTGTCTAAAACTAATACATTTTGCCAGCTGTTTTTTCTCATCAAATACCACACTTTTTCACGGAAAAAAAATTTAAACAGGAATATAGTCCTGGATTCCAAGGAAGGTTAACTTTTTTTATGGCAGTGGCACACACACTAAAAGGAGATCCTATAGCGCTCGATGTGCGGTGTGTGCGCGAAGATTTTGATTGACACGGTTCTTGAATATTTGTTGGTTGTAATTAGGAGGAAACAGATGTCCTGGGAGTGAGTTCCACAGTGATGCAGTGTCCAGTGTACGACGAACTGGTGCGAACTTGCCGTCTGTCGGGACTCTCTGACATGCGTTGCCAAAGGTGGGATGAGGAGGGCCAAATCTTGGGAACATCTGCCGTGAAAGTATCTGTAAAACAGGAACATCTCAGCCATATGTCTGCGGTGTTCCAGACTATCCAGATTCTGGGTCAACTCCGGGTCGCCGACAAGACGCACAGCTCTCTTCTGAATGAAATTCAGCAGCTTTAGGTTATGCTTTGGTGCGGCACCCCAGATATGTGAGCAATATTCTAAGCACGGTCTTCTTTGCACTTTATAGAGCAAGAGCAACTGCTGCGGTGTATAAAGTTTTTTGTTGCGAAATAGCGCACCAAGCTTTTGGGAGGCTGATTTTGCGATGTTAGCAACGGGATCATGCCAGGACATATTGTTATTGACCGAGACACCCAGCAGTCCGACTGACGAGGATGAAGGAATGGTCGATGCTGCCATACTGATGTCAGGGCCCGCTGCATTGGCCCTCTTAGTAAACGTGGCTGCTTGGGTCTTTGCTGCATTGAACTGGACCAAATTTCGATCGCCCCAAGTTTGAACTTTCTCCAGGTCTTGATTAATTGCTGTAATCTGCTCCTGTCTGCGGTGATGAGTCTCAGTCGCTGGTAAGGGTTTTGTGATCTAAAGTGGGAGACAAGGGTACTGTCATCTACAAAACTGTAAACAGGATTATTCGTTTCGGTCAGCAGGTCATTTATATACATGAGGAACAGAGTTGGTGATAGTATTGCGCCCTGTGGCACGCCCGCGTTGATGGTGAATGTGTCTGAGATGTGTCCATCAACTACAACGTGCAGAGATCGGTTCTTATGGAAACTGGCAAGCCAGCTGCAGAGAGAGGCTAGTAGTCCGGAGGACGGCAGTTTGTTGAGCAGTCCGTCATGCCAAACTTTGTCGAATGCCTTTGAAATATCCAACGCAATCGCTCGAGACTCTCCGTAGTTCTCAATTGCCCTACTTCATATATGAGTGACATAGGCCAATATATCCCCTGTCGATCTCTCTTTGCGAAAGCCGTATTGTTGCCGTTCTGTTGTTCTCGAGGTACTTGAGTAGTTGCTGATTGACTACACGTTCCATGACTTTGGAGATTATTGGAAGCAAGGCAATTGGGCGATAGTTTAAGGGCGTGGTTTTCTTGCCTTTTTTGGAACAGATTGCACTCGAGCGACTTTCCAAGAAGATGGGTAAATCCGTTTTCCTTAAGACAGAGAAAAAAGCCTGGAAAAAACGGCTGTTGGTTCGTTGGCGCAGTTCTTTAGCACGTTCGTCTGTCAAAGGTGGGAGAGACGTTTTTGTAAAGTTGTTACTTGCTGCCTTTGCTACCGACCAGAAATTCCTGGAGCCACTGGGGCATTGCAAAAGTTTATTCCTGATCCTTTGATTGTGTTTGTCCTTAGTTTCGTTGATCACACATTTGCATTCGTTTCTCGCTTCGACAAAATAATTCCGATTTTCAGCGGTCTGATTTTGCTGCCAGTACTTGTAGGCTTGCTGTTTCCTACCTACAGCCCTTTCGCATCTTCTGTCGAACCAGGGCTTTCCTTTTGATGGTAACTTGATGGAATTTGGGGTGTATGCTTCCATTCCTGAGGAGATTACTTGCGTGATCTCTTCGCAGCAGACTGACGGGTCGCTAGTGCCAAAGCAGACGTCGAGCCAAGGAAAATCTAGGTAGAACTCCCTTAGATCTTCCCAGTTTGCAGAATTGTAATACTAGATTTTGCGAGACAATGGTGGATCCTTCTCTATGAGTGGCAGTTCACAAACCCTTGTAATAAGTTTGTGGTCGGAAGTACCTAATGGCGGACCACCAAGGATTGGTGGTTAGAAAAAGATCGAGGAGGACGGCGAATTCGCCCCTTTCTGAGATTCGAGTTAGATCGTCTACAAGTTAAGTAAGCCCGCAGCTGATGGCAAATGCTTCAGCTTCTCTACCTGCGAACGATTATTTCTGAACTGGGGTGATCGACCTGTATTGAGTCAAAAGTGGTAGCTAGTGTTGAAAAAAGCTTTGGTAGGCTCTATCGCTCGGAGGGCGATAGAGACAACATATAAACTTGGTTAATCCCTTGGCGGTGAACTTTAGCCACATGAAGTCAAGGTTGTTCGGTTCGAGTGTTTCCTCGCGGTGACATGAAAGGTCGCTTCGGATATAAAGGCATATTCCGAACTTATGTCTAAATCGGGTATGTAAATCGTAACCAGGATATGAGTAGTTTACTGTTGTTGTTGTTGAGCATACTTGTGTTTCTGTAAGGGCTAGTATGTGTGGTATATTAGCTTGTAGATGTTGGTGTACCGAATTTATATTTATATTTAGGTTTCTTATCAGTGGCGTGCTTACAATGAAAGCACAAATGCATTGCCTACCATGAAGTTTTGACATTTTTTAAATGTTCTCATTTAATTTTAATTCCTATAATATAAATTATAATTTTACTAATAAGTATAATCCAAATTTAAAAACCTTATCTCAAGCGCCGATTAAAACATGAATTATATGATAGAAAAACATCACATTCTAACAGTCATATTACGCTACCTATATTAAACCATTTTATAATAAAATACAAACGGAATAATATTCTCCGACATGACGGCAATCCGCTAAAAAGCATCTCATAACAAATCGAAGGCATGCATTTAGAGCGTCAATACTGGAGTCACTATGCAAATGAAAAGCAGTGCTTGAAAAAAGACAGCCAAATGGAACGATACATAAAAAGAAAAGAGATAAAGCGGATGGGTCCACCGACCGACACGCGGGCGCAACGATAAGTGCCGGACAAAATGTGCTCTCTTAATAATATTTTAACACAGATTACTCCTACAATTTTTGATATACATTGTTTTACGCTTTAGTGTTAGTGATTAGTTAGAAAGCGATTACCGGTTACATCATTACAGGGTTTGGTTAAGAATGCTTTATTATTTAATAATATTTACCCTTAAATTAAATTACAGTACACGGGCTACCCTAAACTTACTAATATTTCAATATTTGGGTACCAATAATGCCATTGATTTTTTTTGTAAGAAACTGAAACCCGGTAATACAACAGCGGCATTGGCCGGCCATAATTAAGAATAATTTCAGATTCCCTTTTCCCTGTGCCCTATTCTCGTGTGAGATTTGAATGCGCTTTTAATTTTTGTTTTGAAAGTTTAGTTAGTTTAGTACCTATACAAGGGGTTGTTGTTTTCTTTGTGGTTTAGTTTTGTTGGTTAGAAAGATTTTGTGAATAGTTTTAGTGCTTTTTATTATGGAGTGCCAGTGCGACGACATTGTAAACTGTCTGGAAAAACGTACTAGCACTAAGCTCTTTACAAATATGACATTTGCCGAAAAACAAAATGCTATTAAGATTGGTAGACCTAGCCCGGACGTGCAGCAATAAAAGAAAACCTCTATATTTTAATAAAAAAATCTATGACAATTATGTGGCTCTGCGGGTGCAGTTATAAAAATAAAATGTATTGTTGTCCATGCTTACTCTTTGGTAAAGAAGGAAATGTGTGGAGTGAACCTGGGTATAATGATTTAAATAATTTTTCAAATGCCTCAAAAAACAAGACCAGTCCACTAACCATTTACAGCGCATTTTCTTTGCATAGTTTCGGCGAAACTCGAATCGAAATAGCTGTATGCGTACATTTTTTGGAGGCTCAAAATGAACGTTTTTAGCATCATCATGTCCATATATTCCTACTGTGGAACCCGGAACCACCAGCGTGGAAGCGGAACGTGATTCTGGAAAACCACTTAGCACTTCCCAGTTCTGGTGGGGTGGTCTTTAACCGGATGATGCGAGTACGCGTATCCAGTGGAAGCTTCGAGTGGAAGCATCGGCCTCAGATTCATCCCTTTGGTGATCCCTAGTCTGACAGGGGTATAAATGGGGTTTGTTGGATCACTCTCCAGTGATCAGCTCCAGACTTGTACTTTGGTGTTCTCCAGCCTGAAGGAGGACGATGGGACTTGAGAAGCCATATCCCGTGGCAACTCGGAATGGCCGGTGCGTCACTACCCGTAATCAAACTGCTCTCACCAGTTTGACGTTCCTGTCTGCTAATACAATGCAGCCCCTCCTATCACAAACTGTCTTTGATCAGCTCCAGACTTTGTACTTCGGTGTTCTCCAGCCTGGGAGAGGACGATGGGATTTGATGGGCTACATCCCGTGGCAACTCGAAATGGCGGGGGCGTCACTCCCCGTAATCAAACTGCTTTCTTCAGTTTGACGTTCCTGCCATAATTGACGTTCCTGCCATATTAGTGTTGAATATGGGCCTACCAAGGAAGGGTGCAGGGCCCTGTGTATGATTGGATTCTAAAATCCTTTTGTCAAAATTGTTAATCATCTATTTGATCCTGAGTAATTATGTCACTTGCTTATTTGTTATTAATATTTATTGAAGCATGTAAATAATGTAATAATGTTTTGAGATAGTAAATAAGTATGAAAATATGTTGGCATTTTGACATACAAAAATGTAGCGGATACTGTTATCGTATACACCGACTACAAGTACTGACAGTGAACAAGTGATAATAGCATCGCATCGAGCTGAACCAGTGTTGCCAACTTTTTTTTCATGAAATTGGCGTAAATTGTAAAAAATCGTATATTAGCCAATTATCAGACAAAAAATCGTATAATAAATATATAGCATATATAACTAAAAAACGTTTATTTATAAGTACAGAAACAAAAGCATACATTTTTTCTAACTAATCTTCTATATATCTAATTAATCACTGTACTGTTACTTGAAAGGAATTGTAAGGCTGCATACATACTCTTGTTATCCGGACAGTATATCCCCTGTTGGCTCAAATTTTATACACCTTCCAGCTGAAGAAACATTTTCCACAGCAAAGTGCCATTTACTGTTTCTACTTTTAATTTGTTCCTAGTTTTTGTTTTGATTAGGTTTACTTTGCTAAATGATCTTTCAGACTGAGTATTTGAATCTGGAATACATAAGGGTGCTCTTTAAATACATGCATTTTTCTAAGTTAGCCGAAAATGTATCTATGGCCACTTCTGTACAATGCTCTTTATAAAAAAGGAGGTTTTCGCCACTGATCGTCAATTATTCGAATTAACTGAAAATCGTCACTAGCAAACTATACGTGGTAACAAGGTAATCAATGGCAATAGTTCTCGGAAGCTTTGATCGAAAATTGCCGGAGATTTAATTCTATTTTGCTGTCTTTTATTTCTGTTTTACTTACCTCTAGTTATAATTCCCACAAATTTATTTTTACTGGAAAATGAACACTTGCGCACACTTGAATAATGTAGGTAGTTGCATAATGCAAAAACAAAACTATATCTTAAAAAGTACGTTAATTTACTAGAAAATAGCTTGAGGAAACCTGAACGCTAAAACATGAGCAGACATGTGGTAATCACGGTCAGTCATTATAATACACTTCAGTAACTGCGGACAGCGGCAAAGTATATAATCGTCCTTGTATTTTACGGGCAATCAGTGATTCACCGAACCGACCCCATTTTAAAATAAAGTTGGGTGCCTTCAAGAATTGAACCGGCGCGCGGCGCCAGCGTATAAACCATGCAAGTGAACATGCGCGTATAATTTAATTGTTTTAGATCCTTAGTTTTATATTATTAGCCTTTTTTAGCAAATATTTTGATAATCCTAGCTACCCTCTAAAAAGATCGTATTTTAACGTACGACTGCATGGATGCATACCGAGTGCTAAAAAAAATTATATCGTGTGCTAAAAGATAGGGTATAAATACATTTTAAATCGTACGGCTGGCAACACTGAGCCGAATCAGATAGTCTACGGCTTTTGTATACGAGCGCGCCCACCATAACTTTAATATTATCTGTACGAGCAATTTTCTAATGTTTATTTTGGAATTTTAAATGCCAGAGTAGTTACACTACTCACTTGAAGCTTGACCAGTTAAAGCGTGTCCCTATAATTTAACTTGTTATTTACATAAAGGTGCGTCCAGACCTGTGACAAGACCACGTATCGTGACACCGTCGCGAACCTCGTCGCGTATAGTCTGGACGGTACTCCGTAACCGCAACGCGTGACATCGACGCGTTTACCGCGTGTCATCACTGCGTTCCATGTCCTGTCGGTCTTTTGGTGTCGCATCAAAGGGATGCTACGCCGCTTGGTTCGCCAAGTCTGGACGGGACCGCGTATCATCGGAACGTTTTGCATATTTACTTGAATTTTAACCAGTATAGCGGCTATTTTTGTTTCGAATTAGTATTTGCTTTTTTAATATCAGGATGGAATGTGGACAGGAGACAACGTTAACATTAATAGAATTACGCAATAAATGATCTATAGCTATGTACGCTGCTGCTGCAACGTCCATGATGACCGACTGTTTTTTATTTAAATGAGCGGAACGCTGTGAACGGGACTATGATACGCGACGATGACACGCGGGGATGACAGGCGACGATGACACGCATCGAAGTTCGCCTCATCGTGAAAATGTTCGCGACGCTGTCACGTCACGGGGTTTTGTCACAAGTCTGGACGCACCTTTATACAAATATATCATTAGGTTTTAAAGAACTCCATATTTATATTGTAGTAGAAGGGTGAATTTAGATTAATATTATTATTCTTTAATTAGCATACGATATATAATATTAAGCCATTACAAATTGTTAATACTGAGCTATTTAGAATGGTTCATTCGAGCTCACAGAGAATTGTATGTAGATCAATAGGATAATATGTTTAATATTATTTTATGATGTGATATGAATGTATAAGCTAGCAATTATTGGGTTGATTGCACGACGGATATTTTAAACAAAATATGAAATAGAAGTTAGTTGATTTTTTTGAAGACAAGTCGTTTTTTTACTAAGCTCCTCTCGAAGCAACTTTTTTTATCACAATATATATGTTTATATTATAGTGTTACTAGCTTATGGAGCTAAGTCTAACCTCATAGAGAGATATTTTTAGATACACGTAATGTCTTGATAGATCGTATGGTATAGGCGTTACCGCAAAAATATTAAATACATTGATATTGTTGACGTGCAGTATCGTATTTTTTCTGAAATTAGTAATATAATATTCCGAATGTGTAAAACCTCGGATACGGCTTTTTTGACATCTGAGCTATTCTGATTAATTTCTAAATTATGCCTATTTAAAGCTTTATTTTGATACTCCAACTCTTTTTCTGTAAAATCGTTAGTAGATGGTTGCCTATTGGTACTTTTATAACGTTCAATTTGTTGCGCATTTGGATTAAATTTTTAAAATCTAGAACTATTTTTGACAAGTATTTGGGCAAATTTCGAAAATAGAGGGACCCGCGTTTAATCTATATTAAAATCTAACGGGGTTTTCTAAAAAAAACCATCAGGCTTTTCAAGGGCTAAAATGAGTTCAAGGAATCGCATCTATCTATTTTTTACATCTCATCTTTGAGTAACAGTGTAATCGAAATAAGTATGGGTATTGTTTTAATTAAAGTGCAGTTATATTTGGATTACATCCAAGTGTAAAGCATTTTCTAGACATACAAAAAGAAAAGTAGTAATCATCAAACCAGAAACTAAAAACTTTAGTCAAACCTAGTATGTAAGTAGTAGGCACTTTGGCAAACAAAACACCGCAAACTAACCTTTAGAGTTTCTCAGACAGTTCAATGAAAACCTCGCCTCGCTTCGATATATTATTTTTCATGCACAGCTGCTTGGTGGGAGGGCGGTGAACGATCGTTCATGTCAGTGTCCGAAGTTATAACTTTGGCAATCACGTATTATATATGTAATAATAACTTTTGAAACATGAGAAGACGCAAATGTTGTGTTATTAGTTGTAAAAATAGACAAAAAATGGTGTGTGCTTAAGTTTGTAGTAGTAAGTGAAAACTTCACAAAGCTAGATTAATTTTAGGAAATCGAAGTATTTCTTTTTGTTCCATATTTTGAAATTACTTGTCATAACTTCATTATTTGAAGTAAAATCTTACCACGAAATATCTCATAACGTCGACAGAATTGACTACTTATCGCTTTAAAGATGCCAAAATTCTTCTATCCGGTCTTATTTCGCCATATTCAAATCGTTTTAAGTGGGATTCAGACAAATAAGTCTACTTACTGACCACAAAAATTAAACGTAGTGATTGTTAAAAGAAAAATTTTCCCTCGAAATATGCCATAAAATCTACGAGAAACTATCCTCATTTTCCGATTCTGACCCATTTTTCTAGTTTCAAAGTTTTCAATAATATATTATGCAATCAAATGTATAAATCTACATATTTTAGCCTAAACGTCATGCCAAGATTTTAAATAACGTACTCCTTCAAATTTTCCTTAATGCATCAAACGCAAAACCATCTATGTAGACTAAAAATTCACGGAATATTGGATTTTATTTGCGTTTTCTATATGTTTCAATTCACCCTCGATTTTTTCATATTTCGCGATCGTATGCTGAAAATAGTTATCGAACTTCTTTATAGTAGATATTACGAAGTTTCCAAACCTGAGATTGATTTCTTCATTAGCTGGCATTACCCGGATTAAATTAAATTTTTCGAATTGAAAATATCCCCTTCTTTAATGTTGTTCTCCAGTAATAAAATATTAAGTGGTGTCTTATCAAATCTCGTAATGGCGAAAAATTTAAATTCTACTAGCTCACCATATATAAGCGGCAATATCATTTCCAAAGAGCCATTTAATGGTGTTTGGCATAGATTTCTGTCAATTCTCGAATTTTCTTTAAAAAACATTACATTTTCTTGGTGCAATATTTTCGAAAGAAAGAAGCTTTTCTCTAAGACTTCCCTATCGAACTGTTGCCTCAGTCTTTTCGATGCTAAAGTGACCTAGAGTAGCTCCTTATCGTAATTGTTTACGTTTACATTTAATCGGACGTACTACCGCACTACCTATTAAAAATTCAAATGTTTTATTGGCTTATCCGTTATTATGCCACCGGCGCGCGGCGGACAATTAACCATCAAATCACTTTAATACAGTTGTAGAAAGTTTATCGGGGATTGCGATCTGCCCAAATTTTGGGCAATAGATTTATACACACTTACCACTATTTATCTTGTAAAACATTGTATAGGAATCATCACGCCGCCGGCCGCCGGCGCCGGCCGGTTGCCATTTCCAGAGTAGATTGGCTCTCAGCGCTGCCAAATGAACATCTTCTAGGCTAGTAAGTAGAGTCGTTTGCGCCTCTACACAATAAAAGGTTGTATGACACACACATTTTTTGCTAATAGCGAAATAGCAGATAGCAAAATAATAAATATCATGTAAGAAAGATTATTAACTAATTGAATGAAAAGGAACCTTCCTATTGATATTTAATAAATTAATAAAAGCTTGGTAAAATTAACGATACCAAACTAAACATAATTATTTTTATTTACCATAGTATGTGCGGATTTTGGAAAGTTTAAATGTTTGTTTCATACACAGTTACAACTACTTATCTTATGAAACATTGTTTAGGAAACATCACGCCGGCAGGTCGCTATTTCCAGAGTAGATTGGCTGTCAGCGCTGCCGAATTAACATCTTCTAGGCTATTCGGTAAAGTCGATTGCGCCTCAACACAATAAAAGGTTGTATGACACACACCTTTCCTGCAAATGGCAAAATAGCAGATAGTAAAAAATAATAATAATTTAAGAGCTTATTAATTAATTAAATTAAAAAGGACCTTCCTATTCATATCTAATAAATTAATAAAAGCTTGGTAAAGTTAGCTATACTAAACTAAACTAAAATTATTTTTATTCACACCCAGCATGTGCAAATTTTGGAAAGTTTGACTGTTTGTTTCATACACACTTACAACTACTTATCTTATGAAACATTATTTAGGAAGCATCACGCCGGCCGGTCGCCATTTCCAGAGTAGATTGGCTCATAGCGCTGCCGAATTGTGGCACTCGAGTATTACTTTTTCTTAATGAAAGTAGCTGACTTGTATGTATTTCGTTATCGGTTCCTTCTAAGTTCGTACAGGCTTCTTTGCACCCTTTTAAGTAGTTGTGTAGGCCGCAAGCCGCTTTTGTAACAGTTACAGAGCTTTCAACTTTAATTTCAAAATATTTTCTGAACACACGAAATCGGGAAGCTAGAATCCGGATGGCACATTCAACACATTGACGGGCTAGTGACAGCCTGTAGTTACATATACGTCTTCCAGGCTAGTAAGTAAAGTCGATTGCGCCTCTACACAATAAAAGGTTGTATGACACACATCTTTCCTGCGAATTTTATTAACGAATTTATAAATAATATTTTTATTAATTGACAAGTACATATTGGAGATCGATTATATGCGCATGCAAAAAGATAAACAAAATAAGAAATATAGTTAATGTAATAAACCGAATATTTTGTTAAATTAGCTCTTTTTTACATTATGTTAAATTGTCAATATTAATATTATTCACTTACCTACCTAATTTCGTTGATGATTTAGAACTCGAACGTGCTATTGTCCCAACAGCATAATTCTGCTGTTTTACCTTTTTCTTTTTCGTTCTGAGGTCAAAAATCACACGTAAATAACCAATTGATTTTGACACGATACAATATTGTATGACACACACTTTTCTTATGAATAGTTGTTATAGTGAAAACAGGACCTTTGTGAGTAAAGTCATACAATGATGACTCCTTGACCAAGCTATAGTGGCTTTATACAAGACAGTGGTGACAATAGAGCCTAAGCCCCGCCCATCTGCCAATAATCATCAAAATTTAAACGCTGGACAATATGAGATGGTACTATCAATGAGTCTAATTTTTTCAGTTTTTTTTTTAAATCGATATTTTGTCGGGATACAATTTCATAATGTTGTGTCAAGACAGTTTCAATTTCAATAAAAAAATAAAATGCAGGCTCACTACAAAAAAAATATTAACTCTATATGATTTCAAAAGAGTAAATTTAGTAAAACTTTTGTACACAGGATCGGTGTTGGTACTTCCTAATTCTGCTATGCAGTTTGCACATATTTTTGATTGTCTTTTAATAGAGTTTACTATATAGCCAGTAATATTATATAATTAGTTTCAATGAAGCTTAAGTTAAAATTACAAGCTACATGTTTGGGGAGAGTAACTGTTGCATAGGTAGCTTCAGTGTTCGACTCAATACTCTCTAAAAGATTGACAAATAAACTGGTTAACATAAAGTTCGGTCCATACAATTTTTAGCCTGATTTTCAAACTGCTGTAAGTTTTTTAAAAATAGTTTTTGAACGTGGTTTGCGCATTTTGAAAGCGGTTTTTTTTTTTCGAATTAAGCTGCATGCGATAAATTTTCAGTGGCATTGACATTATCATGATATACGGGGTGATCAATAAAGTCATGTGTGTGCCATTTTAGTAGTAAATTTTTTAGTCATTACAATATAGGTTGTTACCAAGGTAATATGAATTTCTCTGCACGTTTTTGCCATTTTTCGGATTAAAGCCCTTTGGCCGTATATACACTACTAAACACCAAATTTGACATCAACGTTTTCAAAATGTTATAACTCGAAAACGAATTAACAGATTTTGACAAGCATTTCAGATTCGGAAAGCCTATTTCATGTAGATTTTCTATGACCTAAGCACTTTACGGAGGGTTAGAGTTTTCACATTATACTGGGCTAAAATAAACAGATACGTATCTAACACGAAAATCTTAAGTATATGGTAAATGATTGGGCGCCAAAAGATCATTATGCATTTATTTTGTTTCAAAATTGTTCAAGTTGAATTTCAAAAAAAGAAAGAAAATAGTCCTGGTCTGGGTCCTGGTTTAAGGTTTATTAGATTTTTAAAAGCAGTAAATACACATAATCATTTCTTAATTCCCAATCCTTATTTTTTAAGAATAAACCTAACATATAACACAACTAATAGGACTAATAAACAAATAATCTCCTAATAGTGTGTATGTCCACCGTGAAGCCGGCCTAATCCTGCTACCCTGCTTGGTATGCTACTCACCAAGTTTGCAAGGTAACCCTGTGGCATAGCGTTCTATTCGTCTCGTATTGCAGCTTGCATCTGCCAATTCATCAAAATTATTGAAAACATGCACAATGTCGTTCATATTTCGTTGATTCGACTCCACACGTGTTCTATCACATTCATATCTGGTGATCTTAAAAGCCAATACATTCGTTCGATATTATTATTCGTTAAAACTTCTTGGACGATTCTGGCTATATGTGGACGAGCATTGTCATTCACCAGGACAAAAATATCTCCAAAATGTTGTAAAAATGGAATAATAATATCACTAATGCACATGTCTCGATACCTTTCAGCATTTATCGATTCTCCCACTAAAACGACCAAATCAGTTTTCCCATTCATCATCACACCACCCGAAACAAGCTCTCTTCCGCCTCCGTACGGTACTCTTGCATCCATGTTTTCATCCAGATATCGTTCATTTATTACTATCCATACTAAAATTCGTCCATCACTGTTACACAAATTAAACCTACATTTACCCGTAAACATACACCCACTCCATTCTGCTAACCCCCAGTTGGCATGACGTTCGACCCATGCATCGCCTCCTAGCAGCTCTATGAGTAGCCTGCAAAGCAGGGCAAGCAGCGCGTCGGCGGGCCCTGAGTCCACGCTCGCGGAGTCTACGTCTTACGTACATTTAAACTTTCCAAAATCCTTATGCCACTTGCTGCTTGAAAGCATCGGCAGTTTTTGGTGGCATTAAGGGTTCTGCTTCGGTTCATATTACGAACAATTTGACGATCCTGCCTAGGCGTTGTTCTTCTCGTTCGTCCGCAGCGGACTTGGTAGTGATAACTCGGACTGCCATAAGCTCTCTCCCTGGCTAGTATCCGAATACCGTTGCGTTGATTATGTTGGCAATGTCAGGTATGGTACGCCCTTGTTGGCGCAACCTAAGTAAATTTTAAATAAAAATGAGGTATGTGACTTTTTACTAAATTTCATGCCCTAAAATTTACCGCAGTACATTTCATAATTCATTTTGGCTAAGTTTTGCCGTTATAAAAAAGTGGCTTGATTAAACGATTTATGCGACAGAAATGTCAGTCGGAAGCTGAAGGTGACAAAATTCATCGCTAAGGACGCCTGGATAAAATGCGAATAATCGCTGAAAAAGGCCAAATTTTACATCCGTTAGGGCTTTTTACTCCCATTTAGAGAAAAAGTTATAGAAACTTTGGGCAAGAGAAATGTTGTAGCTTTTCGCTGATGAAAGAAAACCTACGCTAGGTGGCGCCGTTTAGTCAGAAATGGCTCTCAATGTTAGCTCGAGGTTTAAGCCTGCTTTCCGACGTTTAAAGAGTTATTCCTAAACAACTATCACCAAAAACTGCCGAAGCTTTCACGCAGCAAGTGGCCTAAGGATATTCTCGCAAACCGTAAGACGTAGGCTCCACACCTACACACTATTAGGAGATTATGTTCTGTTACTTGTGTGGTATGTTATGTTTATTCTTATCAAAAATAAGGATTGATAATTAAGAAATGATAATATGTGTATTTATTGTCTGTAAAAATCTAATAAACCTTAAACCAGGACTCTTGTAACACGTTTTTCTGATTGAACCCAAAATGTAAGTAAAGATTTTTTTCCAATTAATTAAAAATGAACCTAGCCAACTAAACGGAAAAAGCTCTGCTGGTGTTGTACAGGATGGCAGGTCAGCTCATAAAATCAGCCAGTACTTAGTACTTAATTTCAATGCAACAAGAAAACGAGAATAATGGCGCGATTATAATCAACTAACTTACCCTATCAAGAAAACACAATCTAAAAATTTAAGGAACAATATATTTGCTACTAAGTTCTTTCTTTTTTTTTGAAAACACAGCAACAATCTATCTGGAGAAAAAAAAATAAATTAAAATGTTGTTAGTTAAAGACAAAAGAATGTTAAATGACTGTTAAAGTAATTAATAAAATAAACAGAGTACAATATGGAGATTGTACAGAGACCAATTCGGTTGGAAATACTCGGTTCTGTATGCCTTACCACTAAATGCACTAAATACTGCTTATCAAAGTGATCACTTGACGTTGACCAAGCTAATTACAAATAGGTATGCGTGCGCTAATAGCTGCACTGATTTTGAGTGTAGCAATGATAATATGCCGCAATGAAAGGACACAATAATTAGATAAAAAAAAACTCGATAAGTTAATTAAAGAACCAAACTAGAATAAAACTATTGAAAGCGTGGCGGTCGCTTGATTCATATTCTAAAGAGATACAATTCAGAGCGGTTATATCACTCGACTTATGAATGAAAAGAATGAAATTATCCAGCCAACGCTTGACTTTTATTAAAATGAGAGACAAATCAAAGCAATCAGATTAACTGCTCAGATAAACCAGTGAATAAAAGTAAGTAAAGTTAATGAGCTACCTCAGAACTCGGTGTTCAACGTTTGATTTATATTAATGACAGAAAATGAAGAGCGATTATATTAACCGGATAAACATAAGAATTAAGGAGACATAAAGCTTCTAGTACAATATGCAAATCCAGTCGTCGAACTCTGGTGGAGGCGCCGGGCACTTAGGAATTGGCTCTCGATGGCCCCGAGGGAAGATCTAGCCGCGGAGTCTCGATAGCTTGGGGTCGAGATAAGTGCTGCTGGTAAAACCTCCTTCCAATCCACTAGAACAGGGTGACTCTAGCGGCAGGTAAAGGTCGTGGCCTCCGAGAAAGAGGTTGTACCCTCCGGAAAATGTTGTGGCCCTTCAATAAAAGTTCTGGCCCTCCAGAAAAACCCGGAAATAATCCAGTACCCATTAGACGAAGCCGCCCTTACTTTAATAAAAAATCCTCGCATGAATACACTTTCTTTATGAAAAAAATTTCCCAAAAAAAAAAGAATGATCCATGAATTTTCAATGACCATCGGCAAATAAAAGATACTAAGGTTCAGACAACTTGAATATAAAAAAGATAGGGATGAATCACCCCTAAAAGAATATATAAACTTCCCCATATGATCAAAATTAAAGTTACATTATAATAAAAATTCGAATTAGATAAAATGGAGTAGATAAGACAACATGTGAGAAAAGTAAAAGGCGTTATATGCACAAAAAGGTAACACAGATCAGCAACCTAATCATTAATTTAGGCAAAACGGTAGCAATAATTACCTCGATCTGTGCGTGAGGGTTAACTATGAGAGGTTCGACGGTCTCGGTATTGTATGACGAACGTGGGAAGCCTCTATACATAATGGGAAAAAAACCATTAGCACCATGGCGTTGACACTCTTCACAGGCAATAGAAAAAGAAATCCAGAGAAAATACATACCTAATACAGTAGTGTCTAAATCCCGATTAACCGGTCATGTCCAAACACAAAATATCCCCAACAAATGTGTTGAATTAAATCACAAATTAAATGTGGAGTCTCTATACGACTGTCCTAGAACGGAAAGCTTCTCTCCTCGCCGACTGGTCAAACTAGAAAAGAACTCTCGATCGTTTTCGCCAATTTGCCTTTGCTTATTTCCGATTGAGAAGTAGGGATGGACTGAAACAAGCCGAGCGATTTCGATACGGGAAATAAATCCAAGACAATAAACGCCTTAATTATCGTTTATTATGAGGATAACATGACGGCGGAGGTCACGATTAATTCACCGAAATGGAATGATTCAAGAAATACCAGAGAATATTCCCTAACAAAACGATAACCTTTTAAAAATTTAAATCGACAGCTGGCGTTTACAAGAAATGGTACATCCCTATTACTCGGACGAATGACACAAAAACTACTACTGCCGTGTGAATAAATTTAGAAGCAGAGGTCCCAAACCTATCTAACGATCTCCAGAATTGGCGGCAATCTATTGGTGTTCATCAACCGAGGGGTTCTCAAAAGGTAATAAAATATTCAAACTGAAATAATTAAAGTATGTATCGACGAATCTCATGTAGCGTATTTACAGGTTTTATTAACGGAAATCTTAAATAAATTATATAAATCGGTTAGGTGGCGGTTCCACGATAATGTAATATCAATCAGGCCAAGCTATTCTAATAATATTGTGCATCGCTTATCAACTAAAATAAATAGTCACAACGGCTTATAAAAGCTAATACAAATATATTGTTAACCTATACTTAAAATATAGTTAATTTATATTAAAAGAAAAATGCGGCAATTTCGCGTATCAACAGCAAATCGAATCAATAAATTTAGAATTTATAAACGCAAAATACAGCATTTTTTTTCCCTAAATGCGGCATATAAATGAAATTTTAAAAATATTTGACATTGGCAAAATCGAATTGTCCCACTCTTTTCCTTCTTTTTTGAACTTCATCTTAAACAATTTTAAAACAAAACAAAGGATAATGTTCTTTTGGCGCCCAATCATTTCCCCTATACTTTATATTTCCGTGTTAGATACGTATTTGTTCATTGTTGACCCCATATAATGTGAAAACTGTAACCCTCCTTAAAGTGTTTAGTTCATAGAAAATCTACATGAAATAGGCTTTCCGAATCTGAAATGCTCGTAAAAATCCGTCATTTCGTTTTCGAGTTATAGCATTTTTAAAAAGTTGTCACCAAAATTTGGTTTTTAGTAGTGTATCCGTCACAGTGGAAGCGGTCCTAGGTGGTAGATGCATACGCCTACTCGCATCGTCCGGTGAAAGACCACCCCACCAGAACTGGGAGGCGCTAAGTGGTCTCCCCGAATCACGTTCCGTTTCCGCGCTGGTGGTTCCGGGTTCCACAGTAGGAATATAATAATATGGACATGATGGTGCTTCCAGGATCAAAATATTTCGGAGGTAATCTCCCCGGCCATTCGGATCTCCGGGCGCTGGGTGGCCCTGGGAGCCCTTCATTCCGCATTTCACAGACAGCAAAGATACCGAACCAATTTAGAATTAATTTCGGCAACATAAGAGGCCTAAATACAAACATAAATTCGGTACACCAACATCTACAAGCAAATAGACCACACATACTAGCCCTTACAGAAACACAAGTATGTTCTACAACAACAACAGTGAACTACCCCTATCCTGGTTACGACTTACATACCCGATTTAGACATAAGTTCGGAATATGCCTATTTGTCCGAAGCGACCTTTCATGGCACCGAGAGGAAACACTCGAACCGAACAGCCTTGACGTCATGTGGCTCAAGTTCACCGCCAAGGGATTAACCAAGTTTATATGTTGTCTCTATCGCCCTCCGAGCGATAGAGCCTACCAAAGTTTTTTTTCAACACTAGCTACCACTTTTGACTCAATACAGGTTGATCACCACAGTTCAGAAATAATCGTTCTGGGAGACTTCAATGCCCACAACACCAACTGGCTCAAACATCACAACAAGACCGACAACGAAGGTAGAGAGGCTGAAGCATTCGCCATCAGCTGCGGGCTTACTCAAATTGTAGACGAACCAACTCGAATCTCAGAGAGGGGCGAATTCGCCGCCCTCCTGGATCTTTTTCTAACCACCAATCCTGACCAGTACACAGTTACAGTTGGTCCGCCATTAGGTACTTCCGACCACAAACTTATTACAACGGTTTGTGAATTGCCACTCATACAGAAGGATCCACCATTGCCTCGCAAAATCTGGCATTACAATTCTGCAAACTGGGACGATCTAAGGGAGTTCTACCTAGATTTTCCTTGGCTCGACGTCTGCTTTGGCGCTGACGACCCGTCAGTCTGCTGCGAAAAGATCACGCAAGTAATCTCCTCAGGAATGGAAGCATACATCCCAAATTCCATCAAGTTACCATCAAAAGGAAAACCCTGGTTGGACAGAAGATGCGAAAGAGCTGTGGGTAGGAAACCGCAAGCCTACAAGTACTGGCAGCAAAATCTGACCGCTGAAAATCGCAATTATTTTGTCGAAGCGAGAAACGAATGCAAGCGTGTTATCGACGAAACTAAGGACAAACACAATCAAAGGATCAGGAATAAACTTTTGCAATGCTAAAGTGGCTCCAGGAATTTCTGGTCGGTAGCAAAGGCAGTAAGTAACAACTTTACAGAAACGTCTCTCCCACCTTTGACAGACGAACGTGGCATCACGGCGACTACAGCCAAGGAAAAAGCAAACATGCTCGCCAAAATGTTTTCTTCGCACTCTACCTTGGACATCCCCCAAGGCAAGACTCTCCCCACCATATCGAACATCAACACTACCATGGCAGAAGTCAAATTTCAACCGTGATATTCGTAAAATTCTTAAAAATCTAGATACGCAAAAGGCATCAGGACCGGACGGAATACCTGCCATCGTGTTAAAGAACTGCGCCAACGAACTAACACCCGTTTTTTCCAGGTTTTTTCTCTGTCTTACGGAAAAGGGATTTACCCATCTTCTTGGAAAGTCGCTCGAGTGCAACCTGTTCCAAAAAAAGGCAAGAAAACCACGCCCTCAAACTATCGTCCAATTGCCTTGCTTCCAATAATCTCCAAAGTCATGGAACATGTAGTCAATCAGCAACTACTCAAGTACCTCGAGAACAACAAAATAATCAGCGATAATCAATACGGCTTTCGCAAAGAGAGATCGACAGGAGATCTATTGGCCTATGTCACTCATATATGGAGTAGGGCAATTGAGAACTACGGAGAGTCTCGAGCGATTGCGTTGGATATTTCAAAGGCATTCGACAGAGTTTGGCATGACGGACTGCTCAACAAACTACCGTCCTTTGGACTGCCAGCCTCTCTCTGCAGCTGGCTTGCCAGTTTCCTTAAGAGCCGATCTCTGTACGTTGCAGTCGATGGACACATTCACCATCAACGCGGGCGTGCCTCAGGGCGCAATACTTTCACTAACTCTGTTCCTCATCTATATTAATGACCTGCTGACCGAAACAAATAATCCTGTTTACAGTTTTGCAGATGACAGTACCCTTGTCTCGCACTTTAGATCAGAAAAACCCTTGCCAGCGACTGAGACTCATCACCGCAGACAGGAGCAGATTACAGCAATTAATCAAGACCTGGAGAAAGTTCAAACTTGGGGCGACCGAAATTTGGTACAGTTCAATGCAGCAAAGACCCAAGCAGCCACGTTTACCAAGAGGGCCAATACAGCGGGCCCTGACATCATTATGGCAGGGTCGACCATCCCTTCATCCTCGTCAATCGGACTGCTGGGTATCTCGGTCAACAGCAATATGTCCTGGCATGACCACGTTGCTAACATCGCAAAATCAGCCTCCCAGAAGCTTGGTGCGCTATTTCGCAACAAAAAACTCTATACACCGCAGCAGTTACTCTTGCTCTACAAAGCGCAAATAAGACCGTGCTTAGAATGTTGCTCACATATCTGGGGTACCGCACCAAAGCACACCCTAAAGCTGCTGGATTCCATTCAGAAGAGAGCTGTGCGTCTCGTCGGCGATCCGGAGTTGACCCGGAATCTAGATAGTCTGGAACATCGCAGACATGTAGCCGAGATATCTCTGTTTTACAGATACTTTCACGGCAGATGTTCCCAGGATTTGGTTCGCCTCATCCCGCCCCTGGCAGCCCCTGTCAGACAGTCACGACAGACGGCAAGAGCGCACCAGTTCGTCGTACAATTGGAAACACCTAGAACATCGCTTTACAAGAACTCCTTTGTCTGGCGCACTGCATCACTGTGGAACTCACTCCCAGGACATCTGTTTCCCACTAATTACAACTTACAAATATTTAAGAGCCGTGTCAATCAACATCTTCGCACACACACCGCTCGTCGAGCGCCATAGGGTCTCCCTTTAGTGTGTGTACCACTGCCATAAAAAAAAAATCTAAAGCCAAAGGGCTTTAATCCGAAAAATGGCAAAAAAGTCCAGAGATATTGATATCATCTTGGTAACAACCCATATTGTAATGACTAAAAGAATTTACAGCTGGAATGGCACACACACAAACTTTCTGATTTTTTGCATGACTTTATTGATCACTCCGTATATCATGATAATATCAATGCTACTGAAAATGTATGGCATGCTGCTTAATTCCAAAAAAGCACGCTTTCAAATTCCTCAAACAACGTTCAAAAAACTTTATTTTTGAAAAAGTTACAGCAGTTTGAAAATAAGGCTAAAAATTGAATGGACCGAACTTTATGTTGACCAGTTTATTACCGAAAATAATACTAACTGACAAACATCTAACAAAATACGAAACATTTCAACGACTATTTGAGTAGTCAATCAGATAGAAAAGATCTGAGAAACTAATCTGAAAAATACCTACTTGCATCAATTTAAATTTTTATAATAAAAATTATGAGGTATGTATAGTATATGTAAATAACAGTTACATGTAAGTTACATGCTAATATACAAAAATAACAGACGTTTCTTTTTAATACAAATAAATCAATACACCAGTCAAAATATTATTTTAATAGCGCCATAATAATAGATTTGTCACAAAAACTTTTCACCCTTTAATGGCAAGCTAACTGCTATTACTAGATATAAATGTATTTTGTATATTTACTTGAAACTAAAGTTTTAAACAACAATTTAGGTACAATATACTTAGTAATTTCATTTCTCAGGTTTGTACACAAATATGACAGAGATTTGTTACCAGCCACTTAAGATCCTCACCAAGACCGCAAGATAAACTGAACTATAAAATAGTCCAAAATCCTGATAATACACACTCCACAGGGAGCAAAGTTCACAAACAAATTGACGAAATTAGGCGAAAAATGCAAAAAATACTTTAGCTCTACACAAAGATGCCATATAAAATACGTGCAAAACACGAACGTAAAGAAAGAAAATTTGATTATTAATGGCGGAGCCAATCGAAACACTGACTAGGCGTTGTCGCCACTGTCTCTATAAAGGTACGCATTATAAGATCCTTTACACAAATAGTTGGCATATTCCTGCACTATACAAAAATCGGCCTCTCCTATTGGTCGATCCGCATGGCCGTCCGCGTCCGCTCGCTTCGCTCGATACGGGGGCTCAAGAAAAGGAAACTAACCAGGTGCTAACCCAAACTAACCAAAGACATACCTAAAATCAAGAAAAAAAAACTGTTTAGAAACATAATCTTAAAAAAAATAATCAAAAAAGCAACGGGGTTTGAACCCGGGCCGTCCAGGTGGCGTATTATGAGTTCATAAAGCGCTGCAACACTCCAATGTGTTAAAATACAGGAGGAATTAAATAAAACCATTTTTGTCAAGATAGTTTAAAAATCCTACTGTGTGCCAGCACAGAAATCACGTAGGGATTTATGAACGCGTATTAGGAATTCATACTGCGCTGCAACACTCCAATGTGTTAAAATACAGGAAAGCAAAATATTTCACTTTTCGCATGGCCCTCCGCTCGCTACGGGGGCTCAAGAAAAGGAAACTAACCAGGTGCTAACCCGACCTAATCCAAGACATACCAAAAATCAAGATAAAAAAAACAGAAAAGGAAACTAACCGGTGCTAACCCAAACGTAACCCAAAACATACCCAAATTCAAGAAAAAAAGTGTTTGCTAACCAAAACTAACCCAAGACATGCCCAAAATCAAGAAAAAACTGTTTAGAAACTTAACCGTAAAAAAAATATGCTTATAAATTCCTCCTGGACTTCAACACATAATTCGCGTATAGTCTAAAACTCCAAAAGATGGTTATGATATTCAGTTTTGCTACTACGCTTCAGCACAATGACCTTGCTGTCAAATAGTAGGAAGTACTAATACGTGTCCAGGTGAGACCCAGCTGTCTAAACCTCTACACCACGAGAGCTCATGACAGAAATTGATTGCATCACGAAAACATATCGTAATACGAAATGGATCGACCAATAAGAGAGGTCGATTTTAACATGATGCACTATTTGTGTAAAGGATCTTAAAATGCTAAACGTACTGTAGACCAAGGTAATGAAATTGTTTTCAAACTTGAAAATAAACCAAATAAAGCTATTTTTAAACATCAATAAATATAAAGAAATGGTAGTAGTTCTTCATATACCTAAATCAGTTCTCACCGCGATAATCGAAAAAGCAAACATAAAACTGGTAAATATCGCGCTGAAATGCAAAAATGAATTAATTAAATTAAAAAGAACCACCCTATTATTCATATCTAGCAAATTAACAAAAGCTTGGTAAAGATAACGATATCAAAGTTAATTAATTTTATTTAAACCTAGTATGTGCGACGCAGCTTCTAGTGTTTTTGGAAAGTTTAAATGTTTGTTATTTATGTCTAGGGGCTATTCCATAACTAGGAGCAGGTTTGCGAAGTCAACTGTTTTCAAGTAATTCGCGATGTATCGAATCGTTTGTATGTCTCTGATGGTCTGGAGGTCTGCATGGTTAATCTTCACTTCGGCAACGAGAGTTCAAACCCCGTCGTCTTTTTTAATTTTTTTAAGGTTATATTTCAAAACAGGTTTTTTCTTGATTTTGGGTATGTCTTGGGTTAGTTTGGGTTAGCACCTGGTTAGTTTCCTTTTCTTGAGCCACCGTAGCGAGCAGAGCGAGCGGAGGGCCATGACAAAAGTGAATTTAGGCACATAACCCACATTACTGCTACTGAGAGTTATGGGGTAGTCCCTAGACGTATGTTGTTTGTTTCATGATATAAAAAGCGAATATGTTTGAGGTGTTTAGTGTTGGATCACAAATCCAACAGCAGGTGTAGTTTTCTTTTGAACGCCACTAGCTATGCACAACTAAGGTGGAAAACTATTGCGGATATAGAGCAGATTGAATTAGTTCGATACTCAAAAAAATATATATTATATGAGAAAAGTACTAAGTAATTGAAGCAAATATATCAAAGCAAATTGCTTTTAATAAGGAGATAAAGAAAATAACAGCACGACTGTACCTAGATAAACTGATATAAAGCTGTAATAAATTTTTTGAGATATATACATATTTGCCAGGAAAGTAAAATAATATTGAATTAGATTGAAAAATAAAGTTAGCCACTGAAATGAAAGAAATAAATCTGAAAGATAAACCAATTACTGAATATTAAAATCAGGTTTAACCGAAAGTAGTGATAAGTGAAGAATTAATAATAATTTGTCTATGTTACTCGGATATCCGACAGCTAATTATGTACATGTATGATATTGCAAAAATGCAGCATGAAACGTATCATTGTGCTGATCCACCAATATATGAAAATGTGACCGCTTGGTTCATGTTGATTCTATTAAGTCTATCATTAAGGACACAGAAAGAAAGTGCCAAAACAATTCTAATGAATCTTCCAGCCATACTCCCGGGTGTCTTACAAGGCATGTGCTTCTTTTTTTATTAACAGAAAATGCAAAATATTTACCTTTTAAAGCCAAGTAAATGCTTTATTTATTAAACTAAGCTCCAAAAATAATGAACATGACAAACAGCAACTGTTATTAAAATATATTAAGTGGTGGTTTATCAAGTTTCGGTATTTGGTTAGTTAGCTCTTACTTTTATTACTCATTATAGTCGTAGGGACATGCTTTCTAATATATTTGAATCCAGTTCATGCCGATTCGGTAATTGAAAGTCAGCTTTACAAACAGAAAATTACCAGTTTAAAATATAAAATAAAGCAAAATTTGGTGGAGCAAATTGCAATCTACTCGAGCTGTTATTCTCGCCTCGATAATTGCATTTACTTCTGGGTCTCTTACACTAATCCTAAAAAATCAAATATAGCATAATATATTTAGTATACTAGTATAATATACATTTTAGAGGTACCACGTATTTTTGGCAAGTAATATCACACTCGTTTAGCGCCATCTGATTTATATGATGATATTCCTGATTGAAAAATATTTATTCCATTTCGAAGTTAAACATCAATTTATCCAAATCATTCCAAAATTGATTTATAAAATAATTGTCCGCTAACAGCAGGCAACTCAACGGAAATTAATTATCTGTCACAATTAGAATTTCTTCGATAAAAGGATTATTTTGATGACCTTATTAAGTTTTCGCCGGGAAGATTATACTTTTTTTAGGATTAAATTGATTTATTTCTTTTCTACTTTAAAATTATTGTCTTATAAATTATGATTAAGAGAATGCACAGTGTTAGGACCTGTAACTGCAGATGCCCTATGTTGTATTCAAAGTTTAGATTTTAGACTTACATGTCAGAATTTGTGGTTTGTATGACATTTAGGTAGATACTAGTCACCACAGACTAATTATTTAAAGTTTATTTACATTTAGTTACGGTTTATAATTTGACACAATTCCTGAGTTGTCCTCCTCGTTATAATCTTCTTTTTCGGGTCTCAAATCAGTAAAAGAGCCTTGAGGCAGCAAAAAATTTTTTAGGTTCCTCATCAGAGTAACTTCATTCTGGGCTTTTCATTATTTTTTTTAAGGCCTCACCGTTATCAGATTCTGAAGATGAATAATTTGGATGCGAATGTCCTAAATATGATTGGTAATCTAATTCCTTATTTTCGGTGGCTATAATTGGCCCATAATACCAGATATTATCATATCTTACTTTTTTTGCAACTACTTTAATTATTTTTGTTTGTCTAAACTTACAAGGCTAGTAGTACTTTGTGCATTTTTACTGTTGTCTTTTCAAACTACAAGAACATCCATATTGTTTTGGTTAATCTATTCTGGAACAAAGATAAAAAAATAATCCATTTCCTTAATTTTTAGTGAATAATTCGCCCAATAATTCTCAAAAACGTAGTGATTTACTGTTGATCTTTTTTTTTCTGAAATACGAAAGAGTTAAGTCAGTATTTTCTAACGGAACATAGTCGAAAATAACAAGTTGTGGTATACATAACTAACAGAGATTAACAATAAAATTCGTATTTTAAAAGTTTCAAATCTATCAGGATTCAAGAAATATATCTATTACATTTCTTTAAGCCCTATCAACACAACACAAAAACAATACTTCTACGGTACATCATCATTAATTGTAATGTTTTAATATCCTGGCATACGATTCAGTAGTTACTTCCTTTAATAAAGCAGTATTCTAACCTCAAATATTTTCTGTATTTCAATATAATATTTATTAATGTTTATTGATTTTTTCTGGACCAAAATACCAATGATAAAGCCAAAAATTTAGAAGTATAATCTAAATAGTGTTTTATTTACCTTCTCGTAGAGATCACAAAACAGCCAGGTAACACAAGCAATATATCCATTTCCGAAGCAAAATGTGCGATGGCCATCATCTATGAATCACACGTAACACCATATCTAAAGATAACTTAACCTTAAACAGCCACGGTCAGAAAATATAAATCAGGGAAGAGAAACTTTGCCAATTCTCAGTTTCCATTACTTTTAATTAAAAAGAGTATTAATAACTTCGCGCATGGTCGTCTGATCGCTTCGCTTGTGTTGGGGCGCAACCAAACAAAACTAACCGAAACTAAACCAAATTTAAAAAAAGAAACACACATAAGCTTAAAAAAGTCTTGCCATCGACGGGAATCGAACCCGGGTCACCGTATCACAAACACGGAGTCGTACTACTGGACCACTAGAGCCATTGGAAGTAACTTGCTGAAACGTACAGACATGGGTAATTCTATAGATTTGGCTAAAGTCGCTAAGAATTGGCAACGTTGTGCTCTCTCCCAGCTGAATTATATTTTATGACCGTGGCTGTTTAAGGCTAACTACTAAAGATACATCTTGAACATTTTGCGCATGCATGTCTTTTAAATTACATGTATGGGCATATCACTAGTTAGGCCTAAAAGTAAGATTCAACTGTTGATTATTTTTAGATACACCAATAAAAATATGAGCAATAGCCATAACATATTGAGATACCCCCATTCGTGAGATAAAAATATGAGGCTTAGGTTGTCTATTGGTGGTCTTAACGCAACTTTCAAGAAAAGACCGACGTTATGATTAAACTGTCGGATATAAATAGTGGCATCGACGAACGTAAAAATAAAAACCTAACAGTCCATATTTAAATTATTACGATACAGTTATCCAAATTCGGTTTTCTGTGTTCGAGTCTTTGGTTCGCAGGGTATGTGCGATACCACATGCGTTACTGCATAGGCGAATGAGTTTCTAGTGATTTTGTATATATCTCTCTGATACAATTATTCAGGTTCATTTTTAAAAATTTTAAAATTTGATAGAGTTTTACCCTCTTCATGAAAGATTGACTCACGTTTAAAAGCATTCCGAGGTATTATGTCACCCACAATTTAAGCTCTTAGGTCATACGGATTTTCTGCTCATAAAAAATAAATTAATATGATTATTATAAATATAAATTTTTTATATGATCCCATTGAAAAAGGCCCAAAGTTCCAAAAGGTTAGATCGGGTAATCGTGCCAGCCATTTGATAATTCTCGTTGGCTAAAAAAAATATTTAAATGGTTCCTGATGATTTGGCCGGCACCCTGTATATGAGATAATTTTTTATCACTCAATTTGTGAACAGTGATTATAGCCTCAACAACGGCAATATGAGCCATGACTACAGGTTGAAACGTAAATTAAGTTGATATTAAAAAATAACAAGCATTTTCTATACATATATTTCCAATTTTGATATGACTTTTGAAAACAGGCCGAAATAGCTTTTGCAATTTTTTCTCTTTCTGTATTTGTAATCCATACACGTAGTATTTGTTTGTGACAACAATGAGTATAACGAATTATACATTGGCTCTTGGAACCCTATATAATTTCAATTTGTTTAACTTATTGAACTAAATACCAAAACAAACAACTAAAAATATCTGGCTCTGGCTTTGAAGCTGTTGATTATACGAGTATATTTGCATATACTCTAAAATTTAATTAAACTGGATTGAATGAGTTAATGAACTCCTCAATGATATAATTGCCTGCATAGCATCATCTTCGTCTGACAATGCTGAACAGCTCGACTTTCCCAATTTTAAACCCAGGCGATTGCTCGACGTCTTGCTTATTTTAGTAAATCTTGGTGAAGTTAATGTTATTTCATAGTCTTTATGGATGCTTAATTGTTAAAGAGATTTTACTAAAACAGACACAAAATATAAGTTTTTTGTGTTGCTTAAAACTGGCATTGAACAAAGTCAAAGCACTATAAGTCAACTTTTACGTATCGTCAATAAAGCCAATGCCTTTTTCTTCATCGGGAACCTGATTATACAATGCGTTAGTAAATTCAGAAACATGCTCCTGTATATAGCTGGCTCTGGTTAATGAGTTTGAGCCTACTTAATCCCCCAAATATTGGATGCATATTGACCGCCTAACCTTCTCTACGGCCATGTATACAGCCTGCCACGAGTTGTAATTAAAAATGAGTTTTAGAAATTTATCTGAAGCCTCTTGCTTCAATTTATATAGGAGTTTATAGATCTCTCTTTGTGATATATCTTACCCTATGGAACAGGTGTGCAAAAGCCATACAAATCTAGAACATCTTGTTTTGATGCCGGACTCACTGATTCAAATTCTTCTTCCATCAGGCTGATTTCGTCCTCAAATCTGAATTGGCTGTTACTTGTCAAGCCTCCTCATCTCTGGAGAAGAAGCAGCATCTTATTTCCGGTGATCTTAACAGGTCTGTTAATGCAGTACAGACCAGGAAGAAGCTGCCGTAAAATAATGCCATATTCTTCTAAATGGTGCTGGCATACACTAATCTATACTAATTGTTGCGCCCTATGGATATATGTCATTAAGCCTGTGAATCACCTTATTAGTTACTTTAATCCACTGAATATGTCATGAATATATTTCGCTATTTTCTAGTCATTACAATAATAAGTTAGAATAAATGGTTCTCTGTAAGTAATATTTAATTAAATTTTAACACCACATATAATTGTCTCTAAAACTTAAACTTAAGAAACTTGTTATGAGGTCAAACGTGCAACAAAATAATATGACAAATGGTTTTGATTTTCATTTTATTGTTTCAATCATCCTAAATATGCTTGAATTGGCACAATTTTCTGTTTTATGATTTGGACCATCCTGTAGGTACGTTGCGGGCCGGCAAACTTCAAAACATGTGTTTGTATAACCAAATAACCCAAATTCCCACCTTTCATTCATGTTTTTCTAAAA